>CM056380.1:40980683-41185683 GCA_029718625.1 Synaphobranchus kaupii
TTGGCAACACTATAGTCCCACCCCCCAATTCCCATAGAGATCCATTCAAATGCAGAGATGTTATAGTATCGCTTGTAAGAGTACCAGAAAATAAGATACCAAGAGTCTTTTCATGTTGTTGGGTCACAGACATCAGGAAGTCATGGCGTGCAAAGGATATGCGACCAAATATTAAAAATTAAAAGGCACAGTCAACTTAGTGTATGTAAACTTCTGACCCACTGGAATTGTGATATAGTGAATTAAAAGTGAAATAATCTGTCTGTAAACAATTGTTGGAAAAATTACTTGTCATGGGTAAAGTAGATGTCCTAACTGACTTGCCAACACTATAGTTTGCTAACATGAAATCTGTGGAGTGGTTAAAAATGAGTTTTAATGACTTCAACCTAAGTGTATGTAAACTTCTAACTTCAACTGTATATGTAGTTAAATTGTAAATAAAATGTCCATTGATTTGATTTTATGGTGAAGGGGTCATTACTTTCTTTCAGGGAGTACTTTCCAAGTGAACAACCAGAACATGATGACAATTTAAAAAGTTTTTTTTAGTTGACATTTTGTTCTTCAATGATATTACTTTTGAATAATTAGAGATTTCTATCCTTACACTGCCTTTGTTCTGTCATTGTTTCACAGTAGCCACCATTTTAAGTCTCACTTGTATGGGCCCTGTGTAGAATAAAGGTGTGTGTGTGTGTGTGCTTTCTGCCATCTTCCTTGCTTTCCCCTTCTTCATCTATCACTCTCTTTTTGCCTCTCTCCTCTGTATACCTCTTTACTTCTCTCCCCCTTTCACTCTACCACTTTCTCCCCCTCCTCCCTATCCCTTTCTTAAACACCCCCTACTCTGTCCCTCTTCTTCTCTCTCCCTCCACTGTTCCCTCTTTTTCTTCTCTCCCTCTATCTCTCTCTCCCTCTCTCTCCCCCCCCCCTCTCTCTCCCTCCCTCTCTCTCCCTCCTTCCCTCCTTACTGTGCTGGCTCTGCTTGAAACACAGCGACAGCAGCCCAACCTCAGAAGATTCCTGTGTACACTGTGGACTGTAAAAATAGACAGTGTGCTTAAAGCGGCAATTATCAGCTGCACCCTAGAGTGACCCTGGCCTTCCTTCTCCAGGACGGCCACGGGGAGAAATACACTTCCAGGGAATACAGTCGGAGCGTTGTCGTTGTAAACGGATAGCAACAGTTATCCCCTGCAGTTTTGTGTAGGTTTTACCCTTTACCCCTCTCTCTCGCTTTCCCCTCTCTCTCGCTTTCTCTCTCCCTCTCTCCCTCTCTCTCCCTCTCTACCTCTCTCTCTCTCTCCCCCTCCCTCTCTCTATCTTTCTCTCTTTCTGTCTCTCTATCTCCCTCCCTCCCTCTCTCTTTCTCTCTCTAAAATTAGTTTCCTGTCATGTGTCATTTGATTTGGTTTGCACTCTTTTTTTCCTAACGTGCTATTCTGAGAGCGGCCAGTGCAACATTCACCCCACATTTCTACACCCCCGCCAATGGTAAAAAATTCTAAACTCCTTATTTTTATTTGCTGCGTGTGTGTGTGTGACCGAGGTTCAGCATTGGTTATGATGAAAGCCAAAGGAAACGTGGCATTCCCAAGGCAGTCCTTGAGAGAACAGCATTTTTTCTTTCTTTTTTTTCCCCTTTTTTTAAATTTTTTTTTATAAATGTTGTGAGTGTTGATCTCTCTTGAAATAGTTCCCTGGGAGCCAGTTTGATGGATTAGACTGACCAGCCACCACAAAGCGTCCCCACACTTTCTCCCCCTCTTTTCCAAAGCACATCCCTGCTCTCCATTTCCCCTTCAAAACCAGACAAAAGAAAGTCCTCAGAGCCAGCGCGGAACCAATCGCTTGGTCCCACTTGGAGGTTGCTGGTTTAAATCCAGGCCGTGCTTTCCCACTTACCTCCCCCCAGCTGGCGAATGGTCACACTGCGTTTCCCACACTGGGGGCAGAGCAGGCAGAGGAGCTGTTGCTTTTGTCCCCTCCCACACAGCCCCGGTCACCGGTCACACGGGAGCTGGGAGGCCGCCGGACCGTCTGAGCTGTGGTTTTGTGTCTGGCTGCCGGACGAACAGCGTGCTGGCCAGCTAAGAAGTCCATGCAGTTTCCCTATCACCCTTTTCCTCTGCAGTATGACCGTAAACTCAAGCGGTGGAAAGCTGTATCTATTGGAACGCTCGCTTGCTGTTCTGCATGTTTTAAATAACTCTTTTAAATTGCCGGACTTAAGCTCTTCAGTTTGCTCTTATGGTATTTTCTCTGGTATTCTACGTATGTTTTATGAATGTCACGCTTGGTCTTGGACGGTTTCCGCTCCACCGTGCCTCACTTGTCTTGACTAGGTCTCATTTGCAGAGGGTTTAAATCTCAACCTGACTTAATAATAATAAAAATAAAATAAATAATTGAAAAGGGTCGATCTGTCTGGACAACTGACTGATAAACACCTGATTGCCCCCTTTGTGACATCAATGGGAGGTAAGTCTATGCAAAGCAGCCATTTTGTCCAGATGTGTGCATGCATGTAGCCCATGTTAAGACAGATACAGTATTTATTAACAAATACCTCTTAGTTCATTTTATTTTATTAGATTCCTTTAGATTCCCAAAGTCCTGTAATTCAGACAAGAATGCTTATCTGATCTGGAAGTGTAAAATATGTCATTTATTGAATAAAAACGAAATATAGCCTACTTATAGAAGTATAACTGTAAATATAACTCAGTATTTTGCTTATCTCTATGGTCTCATGTGTCTCTAGGATATCTAAAGTCTCTATGGTTCTGTGATGGCAATTTCTTCATTGATTAGTGTAGAAGCAGCATTCGGTCAGTGATTTTGAATGCACTCAGACTAGTTTCTCCTGTCACTGAGACGGTACCCAATCCCCCTTCTTGAATAAGAAAGCCCAGCCACATCAGGGGCGAACGGTGTGCGGGGTACGGCTTTGTGGAAAGATCCATAATCCCGTCTGTCAGAGGGGGGTCACATGGTCCTGACCCCCAGCCCCTCCGAAGGAGACTTAGCGCCTGGTCCCGGGACAGTCTGTCTGCCCCGCCACGGCTCCAGATCCGCCACCCGACACCTACGCCCCCACGCCGCGTAGGGTTGCCAGAGCTTTTCTCAGCCTCCACCACCACCAGTCTGACTGAGTGTAGGGTGATGGTGGGGGGATTAAATTATTCCCCCCTCTTCCTTTCCTCCCGTTCTGGAAGACGAGGACGTTATTCCGTCATTCATTGTGCTACACCTCATTGTGCTACACCTCATTGTGCTACACCTCATTGTGCTACACCTCATTGTGTCGAGGGGGCTACAGTTGTGAATAACCTGTGAGATGTTGATAACTATAATTAAGAGCCAATCTTACGGCACGAATCAGAATGTTAATGGCCCAGTGGTTTTCTGCATATTATAGTATCATTTTTTGAAAATGGTGTTTGAGATATGATAGCCACCATCTTTTTTTAAGCTCTCTCTATGCAGTCCGGGATGAAGATATTAGGAGTCATTCCAGAAACTCAACTAACTGTGCAAACAATACTTCTCTGATACCGCAGCTGATATGAAAGCAGTAAACCATGTTCGCGTTGATCAAGGCTTGTAAGTTGAGAGGAAAGACCAGATGTTTTTACGTTCTGACTCTGACACCTGCACCTACTTCAATCTGCACATACTTGCGCTGTGAAGATCTCTCTTCAGTAAATGCACTCTGCAAAAACTAAATCTTAACAAGCATTTTAATCTTATATTTAGACTTTAGAAACTTATTTCTGTTACTTTGGCTAAATAAGACAAAAAGATTGCCAGTGGGGTAAGATAATTCACTTGTCCAAGATAATCACTTGTCCAAGATAATCACTTGTCAAGCAAAAAGTAACCTAAAACCAGCTGATATTTTACACTTTAGAGAAAAACAGGACTAAACAGGACTAAAACAGTTAAGACAAACATTTTTTGCAGTGCAAATCACCAGTAAACGGATGCAGTGGGCTTTATCACTGCTTTAAGCTGAGGAATCTGAGGAGTTTGGTCGTTTCCCTCGCACCAAAATGGTTGAACCCTATTTGTAAGCCCATGTTTGGGGAAAAAACGATGATGGCTTTGTCTGCTTGTATAACAAGGATCTTTATGGGGCTTACTTGATCCTGGATTTTTCCTAGAGGGAATTATTTTTCTCCTATTATTTATTCCGATAGACTCTGGATTGCGTTTTGTGCTTGAGTCAAGGATTGGTCCACTGGCTTTTTCTAGAAGAATCCGTATTTGTTTCCCCCGAATTATAGTAGTGAACTGTGCCTTTGAGTGTAATGTCCCTCGTTTCTAACTCCCTGTCCAACACTTGATGGAACATGGTGTCTGGCGTAACATGCGATTACTCGCTCTGTAACCACTAATATCTCTGAAATAATGGCGGATGTTGTAGCTGTGGCCTCATCTGATAAGCCACCACTCACCACTTTGGCCATTAATTGATCTGAAAGGCGTACAGTCTGAAGAGGAAATGCTGTCCGTATTTGAACAGTATCTCTCTCTTTCTTATTTGGCGATGGCATCAGAGAATGTTTCGGGTGTTCCCTGAATAAACACGAAAATCGGTTTGATTTTTAAGCTTGTGATCTCTTTGTTGTGCAGATTCCTGCCACCCATGCTTTTCTATACCAGAGACTCTTATATTTAGGCCTACATTTAGGCATTTAGCAAACTCTTATCTTACAAAAACACATTGGACCAACACCAGTGAATTTTCCAGTGAATTTCCACAAAAGTAATGTCGCTAGCATTAGGCGAGCTGTGCTGGGACTGACGTTGGAATCTGTAACGGGACTGACGTTGGGCGTCTATAACAGGCGTCCGCGACGGGAATGATTTTGGGTGTCTGTTTTGGGGACTGACGTTGGGAGTCTGTAACGGGACTGACGTTGGGAGTCTGTAACGGGACTGACGTTGGACGTCTAACAGGCGTCTGCGACGGGAATGATTTTGGGTGTCTGTTTTGGGACTGATGTTGGGAGTCTGTAACGGGACTGACGTTGGGTGTCTGTTTTGGGACTGACGTTGGGAGTCTGTAACAGGACTGACCTGCTCCTTTGCCCCCTGTCTGCTCAGGTTTCCATGGTGCCATGCTGGGCCTGTGCTCTAAGTCACACTGGGACTCTCATCAGTCTGGATACAAATGACACTCCACTGCAGCAGCCATCTATGCCCAGCTCCTCAACATGTCCTTTCACCGTGGATCCGCCTGTGAGGTAGGCCAGCTTGCACATTTTCTTCCTACGCTCTTTCTGTCTTCACTTGTTTTTATCTGATGGGGATGGGGTTCAGATGCACTAGGCTCAATTAATGTAGAGTAGTCACAGATTCTCTAGTCTGACAAGGCGGGTTCACTTCTGTGTACCTTCAGTCCTCTCTGTGGCCCTGTGATTGGCCACACCCCTTCATGAATATTCATAAGATGTCAAATATGAATGTTTCAGCTTCAGCGGTAGGGTGGAGTAGTGCTAAATGTTAAGATTGCGGTGAAGAATATCCGGTGAGCCGAGAGAATCAATAATGCTGCTATTATGCTGCTTGCATCACTTGTGACTTTTTCTCTCTTTTTTTTTGTCACAGTTACACTTTTTGGCAAACAGGAAAAAAATTATCTCTTGGACCCTGCCTCTGTCTCAGCTAAGAATGAAACGGTTGGGAGTGCCTGCTGTTTCAGACTCGCCACTCCTGTTCTCCAGCGGCCCTTTAGATCCCGTCTCGACGGCTTCAGACAAACACGCTGGTTTGATTTATTGCGCGTCGCGTCTTCTCCACTCGCGGTGATGACTCAAGTAGCTCGCTCGTAGCGCTAAGAAGCTGCGGTCTGTGCACGGCCGCTAAATTTTTGAACATAACGGCTGCAGCCGGCCAGAACACACTGTGCTCTCACAGTGGCTTCTAGAAGAGTGGCGGGTGCATATGAAGTCATTATTAGTCCATAGTGCCAATGCCCTGGCCAAGTAGATTCCATTTTTGTACTCAACTAAGCGCATTTATTTCTTGCCAAAGGTAGACCTTTTTTCAGGTTTGTGGAAACGTGCTGAAACCAGGGAAGTGTCATGTTGGATTAATTTGGAAATTAACTGGAGTACGTGACAAACTGTTTTTTTTTTTTTTTTTTTCTTCTCTTTGAAGAACTACGGTGCTATTAGTTATTGGCTGTGATTTTTTACTTTTTCCCATTTGTGTGGTAACCTCACAGAAGAGCTGGAGGGTTTTTTTCCCCCTGCTGTGGAGGTTTGCTGGGGTTGATTAGTGTGGTCTGAGTGGTGCCAACCCTGGGACTGCACACAGCTGGGCCTGGTATGATGTGAGCTCTCTCTCTTTCTCCCTCTCCCCCTCTCTTTCATTCTCTCTCCCTGTCTCTCTCATTCTCTCACGTTCTCTTTTTCCCTCTTCTCATTCCCTCTTTCTCTGTTTATGTCTCTCATTCTCTTACTTGCTCTTGTTCTCTCTTTTTCCCTCTTTGTCTCATTCTCTCTCACTCTCTGTCTCTTTCTCCCTCTCTGTCTCTCTCTCTCTCTGTCTCGCTCTGAGGGGACTTGAGATTACCGAGAACTGATTACATTTGCCTTCAGTGGAGATTAACCCCCTAACCCAGAGCAACAGAGAGAACAGAACAATCAGCAGGTTTCCTGTCTGGTAATTGCACTGACTGATTGGCCTGTTTGTGCTGTCTGCCGTGTGATTAATATCCCAGAGTGTGGATATGCTAAAGGCTACTTACATCGGTTTCTCTCGGCGGTTTATGTTTATGTGACTGATGATGATGTGAAAAGGGCATGCTGGTGAAATATGCTCTTGACCTCTGCTGCTGGGTCAATTGAATTCGGTGGGGGTTGGGTGCTAGCTGCAGCCAAGATGGTCTGACCCTAATTTTTGCTAATTAGCCGATTATTTGCTTTCATTTGACTTTGTTTTGTAAAGCATTTCTTTTTAAGGAGGGGTTAAAACCGGAGTGCCAGCTTGCAGACGAAACCTTCAGAAAGAACAGGGGAGACTTATTTCCCATTTTAGCAAATTGCAGCCATATGTTTGCAGAGGATGTTGAGCCGAACGAAACTATTTGACGTGCCAAACTCTAAACAAGACTTTGCCTGTGGGTAGTCCCAGAACTTTCCAGCCTGCCCATCCAGTCTGTCGTAACTCACTGCAGCTCCCGCACACACACACACACACACACACACACACACACACACACACACACACACGTGCACACGGACACGCATACACATGATTATGACGCCACCACTGGTGTCCCGCGTCATCGTGGCCTGCCGTTTTGCACACCGAGTGCCACGTGCCACACCACCAGCTCTGACTCCTCCCTCCGTCTTCGTGTGCTATCCCACACTTCCCTGCCCTGCTGGCTTCCTCCACGCTTACAGTGGTGTTCAAAAAAATAGCAGTACAACATCAGTAACCTGATGAACCACTGTTATTAGTAGTAGTGATATTTCTGCATGGCAAATAATTTACTTGTAGATGTAGTAGTGTAATAGAAAAACAACAGACCCAACTGTCATGACATGCACACTGCTTGTTCTGAGTAATTGACTCATTCATTGAAAGGGGCATGTTCAAAATAATAGCAGTGTGGAGTTTAATTGGAGCATTCATTCTGTGAAAAAAAACAGGTCAAACAGGTATTCCACTGGTAAACAGGTGATGCCATCATGATTCTGTATAAAAGGATATCAAAAGACTCCTGATATCTTATTTCCAGGTACTCTTCGAAGCAATACTATAACCTCTCTGCATTTGAATGGATCTCTATGGGAATTGGGGGGTGGGACTAGATTAAGCTGTAAATTATACGGGAATAGTATGGAACCCATGGTTGGCTAAATGGCTGTAAGTCAACACGGGTCTGAGGTATCAAACGAGCCTCAAACCATCACTCTGCTGCCATATATGCAGTAGATATGGATGGATCACTTGAAGGGTTGTTTCTCCTGACAAATTTTCCTATTGAACTCTATGGAAAAATAAGTCAGGAGAAGAAACCCTTCAAGTTATCTATCCATATCTACTGTATTTCTGGCAGCAGAGTGATGGTTTAAGGCTTCTTTGATACCTCAGACCCTTGTTGACGTACGTATTTAGCCAACCATGTGTTCCATACTATTCCCGTGTAATTTACAGCTTAATCTAGTCCCACCCCCCAATTCCCATAGCGATCCATTCAAATGCAGAGAGGTTATAGTATTGCTTCTAAGAGTACCTGGAAATAAGATATCAGGAGTCTTTTGATATCCTTTTATACAGAATCATGATGGCATCACCTGTTTACCTGTGGAATACCTGTTTGACCTGTTTTTTTTTCACAGAATGAATGAATTCTCTAATTAAACTCCACACTGCTATTATTTTGAACACGCCCCTTTCAATGAATGAGTCAAATACTCAGAACAAGCAGCGTGCATGTCATGACAGTTGGGTCTGTTGTTTTTCTATTACACTACTACATCTACAAGTAAATTATTTGCCATGCAGAAATATCACTACTACTAATAACAGTGGTTCATCAGGTTGCTGATGTTGTACTGCTATTTTGTTGAACACCACTGTATGTCCCCGCCATTGGGGACAGAGCGTCTGCACCGAAGTTTGAGCCGTAATGGAAGACAGCCGGACTGCCGAGTAGGCCACCTTGACCTGAGGAAACAGTGCCTCGGTGGAAAGAAACATGGAGACTGGCTTTCCACAACGGGGACCATGAGGGCCAAAATTCTGTCCACACTAAAAGTACCCAGAAATCACACTTGACGAGTGACGGAAGCTGTGGAAAAGCTGAGAAAGAAAGACTTTGAAACGGGGGTGCATATTGTATGGCCTCCCTAAACATGCTAAGCAGTGTGACCTGTGAGGGAGAAAAAGGAAGTTTAAAGTGTTTACTGGCCCAGCAGATTGCTAACAGCCTGCAAAGACATGTTGTGTCTAGACCACATGAATTACGATCGTCTTCGTGACGAAAAAAGCAGTTTTTCTCCTCTCCAGAAGTGGCTTTAATCTTGAATAAATGAGCAGTTCTCCAAAACTGCAACTAGGCATCATGTGCTAACTGGAGAAACATTATATGCCTGTTTTTATACACAAAGGCTATTTTTAGGTTCTATTCTGTAAAGGTCCCCTAAATACAACTTCCTCGTAATGTCTTCATGTGTTGGGTAATGAAATTAGGTGCCAGCTCTAATTTTCCGACTAATTTTTCTTTTGTAGTTGTGTATAGTGCATTGCTAGTAAGTGAACATTAGTTTTGGGAATAAGACTGGCTGAGATGTTGTTAGGAATTTTTGTTATGGTTAAAGCATATTAAATAAGTGGAAGCTGGATTTGCTCAAGACATTCTTTTTTGCCTGTTTCTCACAAAGACACAGTTTCCATAACATTGAGTGAATATTTCATATTCTATGGTGGATTTTAACTGTTTATCTTACCTTATGTAGTCGCATGACCAAATAAACTCTTCACAGTGGGTTGAACCTCAGTGGGGTGGCAGTTCACAGAGAGGTGAATGCCACGGTGGCACGGCCTTTGTACAGACAGCCGCTCGTGAATCTGACGTTCGCTGGGTCCGTTTCTGTGGGCAGAGAAATAAGACGGGAACGTTAAAAGATAGGGCGGAGGGGGCCAGTGTGGACGGGGGGGGGGGGGGGTCCAGACTGACGGCCAGTCTCATCCCCCTCCTCTTCTCCTTCCTCCAGGCAATGTCTGAGCAAGTAAAGGAAGGTAGTCTCTTCAGATAAACCCTTGAAGCAGCTCGCTGGGCAACACCGTGCGATACTTGGCACCAGCCAGCTGAATTTCAAAAGTAAAAAAAATATAAAAATAAAAATAATAATTGAAAAAAAGAAGTGAAAACAGCGTAGGTGAGTTTATAAGTTGATAAGAAAAAAAACATCAGCAAAATCTATGCCAGTGCTTGTTGGCCTTTTAAGTGCAGAGGAGCATTAGGTTCAGTTGGAAATGGCTACTTGACACCCCTGTCTTGGGAGCCGCGTCGCTGTTTATCTTTACGGGTGCGCTTAAACCATACATTTAAACAGTGCACAGGGGAGATGGATGAGGCAAGCTATCCAAAGCGCGAGAGAGTGCATGTCCCCATTACTCTTATCCCTTTGAAAAATTGCTTTTGTGTAGCCTCACAGTTGCGCTACCATATGTTAGCATTAATCTTCTACTTAGTCTATCCTCAGTACAAACATTGACATACAGTGTGCACGTGAATCTCCCTTGGTTTATCATATGTCTGCTGGTTTTTAGTGTGTTTTTACATGCGTAAGTGGCTAGTTCAAGTCACTGATTGGCTAAAGGGTCCTCGTACCTTGTGCCCAAAGGCCTGAATTGGCTGCTGGTCAAATATAAATGGCGAAAAACTACATGGGCTGCCAAGGCGTTTTTTAGTCAGGTTTTTCACCCATTAGTGGGAGGTACGAGGATACAGGCGGTACCTCTGGATGTCTCAGCAGTTTACACGTTACACCTGAGATGAGAGCACAATCCCCCCTGCGGGCCTGCGCCCAGATTTCCTGTTTGTGACGTACACTTGAACTTGCGTGGCCATTCCAGGTGTGGCACACGGTGTTCTGCTGGGCGATGAGGAATGTTCAGTGCACTGTGGGAACTGTAGTCATAAATAATCCTGCTTGAAATAATGACTAGGTCTAGTTTGGAAAAGGGCTGCAACTCCCAAAAAGCCTTCTGCTAATTTTGATTCATAGCCTCTGTGCTCATTTGGTTTTAAGAAAACGTTCTTTTTAGCCTTTGTCACTGTGTACTCGTGAACTCCACATGACTTACTTAAAGAATACTAAGCTTATATTAGTAATGTCCTTATTTTCCAGTTGAGCGCCTGTTTTGTTTTTTTATTTTTTACAAAAAAAATTTACTAAAATATTTGCTTTTTATCTTGGCTGAATTAAAAATGTTTGCCATTTATTGTAAACATTGCCTGATGTGTATACATTAAGATCTATATTTAAATTTATAACTAGGTGCAGAAAGGGACTTGTGCCAAGTTGTCGTCCTGTCTGCTTATTATTTCTGGACAGAAGCGTCACTCAGAGTGCTGTGATCTCCCTCACTTTGAGTCTCCGTTACATCGAGCGTCAATGATTTAGCAGGTCCCCAGCAGGGGGAAAAATCCACCCCAACCCATCCACAGCCCCCCACACCCGCCCAGCTCACCCCGCTCACCTCTCCTGAGATGTGACTGGGGTCCCACTGACTCGGGTCGCTCTGAGGTTACATAATTTGGAGCAGAGCTCACGCCCAGGGGGAGTGTGACATGACTGCTGGAACTGCAGCGTGAAATCAAGCTGTGGTCTGTGAGACAGGGAAGCTCTGGCAGACAGAGAGGGAAAGTGAGACCTGATATTTGGGAGAGATCACTGGAAAAACATTTCTAGACGCACACACCTTCTATCAGGAGGTTTGTGTGTCTGGAAGGGGTTACGGTCGTGCGTGTGCGTGTGCGTCTGCGTGTGTATGTGCGTGTGTTGCGGGGGGTTGTCTCTGGAGGTTGTGCTTTTGACGTTCACGCTTTAATGCCCATGCGGGATCTGATTGGCTGACACTCAACCCCACCCCCCACTGCCCCTTATCCACAATGAGGCCCTACTACCAGAGACAGGATTATTTTTGAACAATAAAACGGAGGGCATTTGTGGTTCTTTGCTTTAACCTCAGTAAAAAAAAAATAATAATTTAAATTAAAATAAAAAAGGGGGAGAAAAAAAAAAAAAAGTATCTAGGCCGCTCTGACGCAAGCTTTATTTTAGCTTTGAACAAACCTTCAGTTCCTGTTGCCGAGGCCTTTCAGACCTGCGGCATTGGACTGATTTTGCTGCCCAACGTCATCTAGCGTGAAGAGTCCTGCATTTCTCTTCTTGTAGATGGCACAGAAACGCTCGCCTCATCGCAGTTGATAATTATTGTTGGCATTAGGAAGGCATTATTAGAGAGGTGTATCTGAAACGATAGTATATTAGAGGCTGCATTAGCCACAGTCACAGTAATTAAGAATGTCTGTGAGAGGGAACCGCAGGATCTGGGTGGCCATGTCTGCCTAGCTTTGGTTACGCTATGAGAAATATGGGCCTGTTAAAAAATGACACATCAAACACCAGTCTTTTTAAAAAAATGAAACTAATAAAATTTTATTTTCTTAAAGTAAAAATATCCGTATTTTGCCTTGACCTGATCTTAAGAGTTGAAAGCAACTGGAAGTTTTTGTCTGGCCGTGTAGGAAGGGCTGAAATTCAGACTGCATGTAGGCTAGTATGTAGTAGGCTATGCCATTGGAATGAGCTTTGTACTCAACAACTAAAGACAGCCGTATGAGTGTTGGTATGTGGGCGTGTGCCCATATTTCTCAGCTTTGAAGTTTTCAAAGTAAAAAAAAAAAAAAAGCTCAAAAAAAGTTTTATTAAAACAAAAAAAGTTTTTCATGGTCATTGGATCGAAATGTATTACTATTGCCCATTTTTCCACTGGAATTGTCACATAGCCCTGAACACTCCTGCTAAACGGTGGCTAACACAACCAACAACAAAATCATAAAAATGAATGCAGACAATTAACAGCCAACATACAGTAGCACTGCATTAAGAACTTCAATTGTGCGTTAGCAGGGACTGCTGTGTGGCTCATCCTGTTGAGTGCTTCTCTAGTACATTGATGGACCCCAGGGACCAGTTGGGAATCTGGACCTTGCCAGTGCTGTGGACAGAAGCCCCACAGGGCAACGCACAGTTGATGCTAGTGTTGCCTAGGAGATGACGGCGTCTCATCGCACTCCAGCGACCTCCACTGGTTAATTGGTCACTAGCGGTTCAGCAGCATGTGAAGCGTCTTCCTCCGGCTCACGTCTGCGTGAGCCCCATCCATAGCCTGTGGTGTGAGGCGAAGCAGCAAGTCAGTAGCCTAGACAACGAGCGCTGATGACTACAATTGGGGTGGGGGCGTTCCAAATTGGGAGAAAAGGGAGGGAAAATAGAAATTATTTAGTTTGACGCACTATGCCTGTGCGACGTGTGCGTGTCTGGGAAGGCGTGTGCGTGTTAGGGAAGGCGTCTGCGTGTTAGGGAAGGTGTGTGCGTGTTAGGGAAGGTGTCTGCGTGTTAGGGAAGGCGTGTGCGTGTTAGGGAAGGCGTGTGCGTGTTAGGGAAGGCGTGTGTGTGTTTGGGAAGGCGTGTGCCTGTTAGGGAAGGCGTGTGCCTGTTAGGGAAGGCGTGTGCATGTTAGGGAAGGCGTGTGCGTGTTTGGGAAGGCGTGTGCGTGTTTGGGAAGGCGTGTGCATGTTAGGGAAGGCGTGTGCCTGTTAGGGAAGGCGTGTGCCTGTTAGGGAAGGCGTGTGCCTGTTAGGGAAGGCGTGTGCCTGTTAGGGAAAGCGTGTGCGTGTTTGGGAAGGCGTGTGCGTGTTAGGGAAGGCGTGTGCGTGTTAGGGAAGGCGTGTTAGGGAAGGCGTGTGCGTGTTAGGGAAGGCGTGTTAGGGAAGGCGTGTGCGTGTTAGGGAAGGCGTGTGCGTGTTTGGGAAGGTGTGTGCGTGTTAGGGAAGGCGTGTTAGGGAAGGCGTGTGCGTGTTCGGGAAGGCGTGTTAGGGAAGGCGTGTGCGTGTTAGGGAAGGCGTGTGCGTGTTTGGGAAGGCGTGTGCGTGTTCGGGAAGGCGTGTTAGGGAAGGCGTGTTAGGGAAGGCGTGTGCGTGTTCGGGAAGGCGTGTTAGGGAAGGCGTGTGCGTGTTAGGGAAGGCGTGTGCGTGTTAGGGAAGGCGTGTGCGTGTTCGGGAAGGCGTGTTAGGGAAGGCGTGTGCGTGTTAGGGAAGGCGTGTTAGGGAAGGCGTGTGCGTGTTCGGGAAGGCGTGTTAGGGAAGGCGTGTGCGTGTTAGGGAAGGCGTGTTAGGGAAGGCGTGTGCGTGTTAGGGAAGGCGTGTGCGTGTTAGGGAAGGCGTGTGCGTGTTAGGGAAGGCGTGTGCGTGTTTGGGAAGGCGTGTGCGTGTTCGGGAAGGCGTGTTAGGGAAGGCGTGTGCGTGTTCGGGAAGGCGTGTTAGGGAAGGCGTGTGCGTGTTAGGGAAGGCGTGTGCGTGTTCCGGAAGGCGTGTGCATGCGCGACTGCGTGTCCCACGCTCTCCTGGCAAAAACAACAGCCTTTTGTACGAGGTGAATGCAAACCTTCCCACAGTAGGTTTACATCACTCCCTGCGTGTTGTGCAATGACTGTTTGAGCGTGGTGAAGGTTCACAGTCTAAACACGTCCAGCGTAGCTTTCTGCATCAGCCGGGGGCCCACACTGCAAAAACCAAACCTTCACCAGCATTTAAATTTTATATTTATACTTTAAAATCTTATTTATGTTACTTTTTTTGCTAAGTAAGACAAAAAGATTGCCAATGGTGTGAGATAGTTTTACTCATTTCAAGATTTGCCAGTGGGGTAAGATAATTTAGCAAAAAGTAAATTAAAGCAAGCTAATATTTTCTACTTTAGAGAAAAAAATAAGATTTTATGTCTTATTACAAGACTAAAACACATGTTAAGACAGACTTTTTTTTTTTGCATGCATGCATGGAAGTCTGTGGCAGGGCTCTGGCCCGTCAGGCCATAAAGAAGCCCACCGCCGTTTGCCCGGTCCTGTCATCACAGAGCTGGTTAAACATGCTGGCCGTCTGTCTGTCTTACTGTCCTTCAGCTTGCTGAGTGGGGCCAGTGGTGAAGGAGTGATTGGAGGGAGGAGGAGGAGGAGGAGATTTTGGGGGGTGTGGGGGGTGAGGGGGTGTGCATCGCTGCTCTGTATTCTTATGCTAATCCAGCCTGGGATGAAGCGCAAAGCAGCCAAGCAAACAATGGCAATGGAGCCAGAGAGTCTGCCCTGCAGTCTAGCGGGCCTTGAAAGGCATGCCGTGCAGGGCGCCGGAGAGAGAGGCCTGCAAGGAGAGGCCCTGGAGGGGCTGGAGAGGGAGAGAAAGAGAGGGAGGGACAGAGAAGGAGAGAGAGAGCGAGAGAGAGCGAGACATACCACACACACTTCAGTTTATGAGCCAGGGAGCAGGGCCAAGATCGCTGTGTGTGTGTGTGTGTGTGTGTGTGTGTGTGTGTGTGTGTGTGTGTGTGTGTGTGTGTGTGTGTGTGTGTGTGTGTGTGTGTGTGTGTGTGTGTGTGTGTGTGTGTGTGTGTGTGTGTGTGTGTGTGTGTGTGTGTGTGTGTGTGTGTGTGTGTGTGTGAGAGAGTCCTGGCGCGGGTGTGTCTGCCTGCCTGATTGCGTGTGTGTGTGTATGCGTGGACATATGTGCGTGTCTATCTATGTGCATGCATGCGTATGTGAGCGTGCGTGTGTGCATGACAAGTGTTTGCGTGTTTGTGCGGGCTTCATCACACAGATCCTGGCCCTCCAGTTTCCCACCATTGAAAGCAAAGCGTTGCGTGTGGAATAAAGCCGCTGTCCCGTCAGTATCCCGTTAGCATTTCGTATGAGCGATGTGAGGGAGGAGGGCCTGTGTTTCTCAGCACGGAAGCCTCCGGGTTCAACCAGTGCAGCGCTCCCGTGTTTTGGTAATAAGCCTTCGCTTACTGCCGTCATTCGCTGGAGGAAGTGGGGAGGCTCAGAGCGGCTTATCGATGTCTGGGCTCGCCGGTCAGCGAGAGCTCCGGGAGATTCCCTCCGCCTGCGGCGTGGCATCCCCGGGCTAGAGGGGCGTGCTCGGAATCCTAAACACTTCAGAGGGTCGCCTTCTCCTCCTCCTGACACGGGCTGGCATCTGACGTGGGCCCAGGCCTGGACAGGGCCGGGTAACGGATCTCTGCACCTTCCCGGAAAAAGGTCACTCCACGCTAGCTGTCACTCCAGGGCTAGCGGACCGATCTGCGGTTTGTGTGTTTAAATCTCTCTCTCTTTTTATTGGATGTTTAAAACCACAAGCCACCGGTCAGGAGTGATCGTTGACACTGGGAAGCAGGAGACGGAGCTCGGTGAAACAGAGCAGACTGAGTCTTAGATACCCACAGAGGAGCAAAAAACCTTCTGCTGCAAGACCAAGATTTCCCAGAAGCCCCGGACGGTCCGGGCGGCTTTAAGTTTCCTTCTGTGTACTAAGATAGCCGGGGTCCTGGGGAACGTGGCAGCTTTCCAGTGCCATATCCATGAAATTGGCCTCTTCTCGAGACGGGATGAATTCGGAGGCATTTCATGCTCCACTTTACATTCCTGGAAACAGGTACTTCTTGTCAACGCCGGCGTAGCAACAACGACGCCGTTCGCCGTTCAGAGCCAATCTTAGATCCGTGTGAAAGCTATCGTAGGGAAGGTAAATTAAGGCTGATTTTCTTTGCACTCACATCATTGTATTGACATGGATGTTGTCTTTTGACAATGGCAAGTTAAGTAACCATTGTGCATTGTTGTACCTGAGTCTACTGTGATTTTGCCTATCAAAACATTACAAGTGAGGGAGTTGCAATCTTCTTCATGAGTATAGAATACATAAGGGCTTGCAAGGGAAGTGATGCATCTACCTTTAGTTTGAACTATAACTGTACTTTAATTATAATTAACCAAAGACCATTTTATGGTTATTACTGTATGACTTGACTGCTTTTTTTGTTAGGTCATTGATGCAGTAATACACTGCGTCTAGTTTCCACCTGGGTTTAGTTTTCCTCTCAGTCGCGCATTTTCCTCATTTAAAGCAATGTGTGATGGATGGTGGGAAACGAAACAAGCCCTCACAAAACGTTTGGGAGCAATTAAGATCTTTCCAGCTCTAAATGTGGATTTTTGCCACAACCCCGCAGAGCCCTGGTGCAATTTCTGTTCAGCGTTTGGTTAGAACAAACTCAACTTGGATGAGACTTTGGATGCTTGCTAAACACTTTAAGTAACATATTATGAGCATGATTATTTTCCTGACTGGTTTAAATGTGTATTCATATCCAGTATAATTTGACTCAGCAGTCTGCATGTTTTCAAAGGATTGAACGAAGCATTGAAAGATACTACTGAAACATAGTTTGACAAAAAGC
Organism: Synaphobranchus kaupii; assembly: GCA_029718625.1. NCBI lineage: Eukaryota > Metazoa > Chordata > Actinopteri > Anguilliformes > Synaphobranchidae > Synaphobranchus > Synaphobranchus kaupii. The sequence continues at coordinate 40,997,735 of CM056380.1, forward strand.
AGAAGTTGTAGGGTACGTAACTGTTGGCATAGCCAGTGTCCTCTGTTGTAGTGTGGGCCATGCTGTACTACAGTCAAATTAGCATGTAAATATACTTCAGCTTGGCGGTATCAGTGTTCATTAATGCGGTGTGTGGTCTGGTGTACCACAAACAGTGCATGATATCATACAGGTATAACCGAGCAAGCTGTGCTATACCACACAGTGCTAGGTGTGATATAGGTACAGCAGTCTGTGCTATGGTATACCACTCTAAGGGCAAGCTGTTAAGCTGAGGTCATGTGACCACCTAATCAAAGCACCCTGGGACATCAGGTTGAGGTGAGCCAGGAGGGGCGTGTCCTAGACGTGCACCTTTAGGACTCTGACCTCCTAAGAACCGGTTCATAGACGCTTTGTCTTAACATTGGCTTCCCTTGTTTACCGCTAGACTAGTGTGGCTTTAATGTCCCCCGGATCGGAGATGAAAGGCCTCCCTGCGTTATTACACGACCGTGCGCCGATGACTGAGCTCCGTGGAAGGGAAGGTGGCGCGCTGACAGCCGTAGCACCAAGCCGGGCGGTCGCCAGGCAACGTTGCTTGTGAAAGACAAGCGCAGGGCTCTTTTGAAGTCTGACATGGAAGAGAAGCCTGAATTACTGCTCATCCATGTTGCTATGGCAGCTAAAGCCGGGAATCAAAGTTAGGCCTCAACTTTGAAATACATGCATTTTTTTTCTCCACAAGTTCAGAAATCACTCCTCACGCTGTGTTCATTAAGATAAACAGTAAAACTTGTTTTATGTTAAAGGGAAATGTAGATTAGATCCAGGCCTGAATCTCTTTCCACCCTCTCTGTAGGTGGCAGCTGTGTATGGGGTGAGTTTTTGGCAGTTTGTGGGGGACCCTTGCGTGTTCTCTTATGGATGGTAGCGAGAGTGTCGCCAGCGGGGGTGGGGGGGGCTGGGCCTCCGTGATGGGACAGCAGGGGGCGGAGCTCTCCCTTGCTGCTTCCTGGCCTCGGGGGCTCACAAGTTCAACGCTAAGCAGGCGGCTGTGCGTAGCTCCGGCGTGTTCTGGCACGCCGCGGAGGAAGAGAGAGATGCCTTGTTTCGTTCTTGCGAGGGTGTCGGGGCCGGAGTCGGATCCCCGGGCCCCTTTGAGTGCCCGTCTATCCGGAGGCCCTCATAAAGTACTTTTTTTTTTCACAGAACAAAATTCCTTCTTGACAGCTGAGAGTGGAAAACAGGAGGTTATTGTAGCAGAATCCTTTGTGCCGAGTGTAAGCCTGCGCTGATGTGTGGCATGTTGTGGATTTTGGAAAGGGAGGCCCTGTGAGTTGGTGGTACAGTGACTCTAAAAGTGTTGAATGGTCAAGGCTCCTGCCTTTTGTCCCGCAAAGTGTGTGTGTGTGTGTGTGTGTGTGTGTGTGTGTGTGTGTGTGTGAGAGTGTGAGTGTGAGTGTGAGTGTGAGTGTGAGTGTGAGTGTGAGTGTGAGTGTGTGTGTGTGTGTGTGTGTGTGTGTGTGTGTGTGTGTGAGTGTGTGAGTGTGTGAGTGTGTGAGTGTGTGAGTGTGTGAGTGAGTGAGTGAGTGTGTGTGTGTTTGGTCCTGCTATGGTACCACAGAGGGAGGATATGTTTGTGGGTGTGTGTCTGTCGGGTCTATCACCGCCACATACACAAGGCAGCCATCAGAGCCCCTGTCCCCCTGGCGACACACACCCCCCGTGCGGGCACACGTTCCCTACGAGTACAGAATCGGCCCTCACCCCCCAAAGCCCACCCCACCTCTCCAAGGGTGCTTGGTTAGCTGTCTTGTCCCTTTGCCTTGAGGAAGCCCCTTTTGTTCTCTCATTACCCAGAAGTCACGGATGTGTGAAAAGTAGGGCACAGGTCAGGCCTCTTTGTCCCCCTCGTGCAAATGGAAAGTGACAGACACCGACCAGCCCCGCCACTAATTTGTCCCCCTCCGAATCGCCACTCGGAGCACTAATTGCAGCGAAACGCGGAGAGCTACATGAGAACAGACGCATCGAGTTATTAACGCTGGACAGGGCCAACGCGAGTAATTGCGGAACATCCTTGAACAAATAATTCAGACATGTTTAGCCATTCACGAATAGCGCCAAGCTGACAGGGGTCAGGGGGGTTTAGCTTGCGATAAACAAGAGGGCATAGATGGGTGACACACACAAAGAAGGGAAAAGCGGCCTTCCCGACGGTCTTCAACAGAAATGGCCTTTGTCTCTCTGCCCGTTCTCTCTGCCTTAAGTTGGAGCCCTCTCTCTCTTCTCCTTGCAGACTCCAATGATGGTTTTCTGAGGAAAAAAACGTAACTTGCAATTAGGCTTGAATCATGTACATGAAATGGCTTGCTGTGTGATTTTATTTTGTAGTGTGGGCTGGGAGGTGATGCTTGTAGCCGATGGGCACAGTGAATGATGATGCACTGATGCGCTTACAGTGATATACGGCAGGTATCCATTTAAGATGATGAAAGTCATTTTGATGAGCGATACATTTTCAGCGGCAGGTTCCCTTTAAGGTGACCGCAGATGTGTAAGACGAGTCGTCCTTCACAGAACAAATCTCACAGATGCCCCTCGGGGTGTTGCCATGGCACCGTTAACCTGTCTGTCATCTGGCTTCAGCAGCGGTTGGTTTCTGTTGTTGTACACGACTCATGTAAATTGGACATCTCCACTTCATCCACAACATTCCCAAATGAAAGGGGGGAAGGCGAGGCCCATATTCCCAAACGCGCAACACATCACAAACACAACATCCTTTTTCGTGAGCTCAATAACCAGCAGAGACAACACATGTGTTTTGTCTCTCCCTGAGTCAATTAGTTTAGTTTTTTAGTTCTTAAAAATTCAATCTCATTTGTTTTCGGTTGCCAGGTCTGGCATCCCAACAGATGTTTTCAAGTGCAAATGGCGCACTGGACAATTAATTTGTATCAGGAACGCCACTTCCTAACTGAGGCTGCCAGTACTGACCACTATACATTAAATACGAGCAACAATATTTATAGCTGAACAATGTGAAATGTATATATGGTGCGATCGTGTGTTACAGGAAATCATACTCTGAGTGAATACATAGAGCTTTCGTGCGGTTTGCATTTAAATGTATTGACACGATTGCACTCACAAATTTTGATGAGAGGACAGCAAGGTGGGGAAGAAAAAGGAGCATTCTTCCTCATCCTTTTTTTAAATGACAAGTGCCACCATTTTAAAGATGAAAGACCTGCCTCACCTGTAGAGGAGATATCCACACCTTTGTAATGTTGTGTTACTAAAGCATGTGATTGCACACCGTTTTCCTTCAGAAATTCCAAGTGCTAAATCAAACTAATTTTTTTTCTTCTGTTTTACAGGGCTGTGTACCAGAAGAGTCAGTGAGAAGGATTTAAACTCCAACTGCCACACACCCCCCCCCCCCCTCTCCTCCCCCACCCCCTGCCTGCACCCCCCCTCCCCCTCCCTCCCTGTCCCATACGTCGGGCTCTGCTCTCTGCGCACCCCGGGACAGGGCGAGACACCTCACGTGGACTCACTGCGGCAGGCGGACGGGAATCCCGCCGACAACATCGCTCGGCTCATGCGCCAGGGTTCCCGAACCTCCAGGATGGCTCGTTTCCCAGTGTGCATCGCCCTGCTTGGAGCTTTCCTCTTCTTCACCCCCAGGGCTGAAGGTGAGGGCACTTCCCAGACTTCTTTCTCTTTCTGTCTCTCTTACTCTCTCACACTCGTTATCCGCCTCTACTTTCTACTAATCTCTCTCACTCTCACTCTCTCTCTGTTTCTTTTACTCTCTCACACTCTCTCTGCCTCTACTTTCTCTTTCTCTACTACTCTACTACTCTCTCTCACTCTCTCTTCCTCTCTCACTCCTTCACCTAGACTCTCACTCTCTATCTCCTCCTTTTCACAACAATTTTTTTTTGACAGATTTGGTAAAACTGTACTCTCCTTTAAATCTAATTGTATTTAAGGTTGCAGTCATTTCCTTCTTTGTAGATGCAAAGTTTAGGTGTTCTAATTGGAGGTTTGTCAAATATTTTTAAGTCAGATATTACTGTTCCTATGTAAAATTATCCTCCCATAGCATAATATGACATATACGTGGGTTTAAATATTGCTTCTTTGTGACATATTGCTACTTTAAGATAACATGTAATATCAGACTAGGTGGTTGCATTTGTCTTCGTTTTTTTCAATACGTTAATTTATCATAATATTTTTGTTCTCTGTGACATTTGAAATGTTTCACTAGATAGGAGTTTTTTTTTTTGTTTTTTTTTTAAACAGGATTGATTTGACATATTTTGCTTCTCATAGAGAATTTGTAGACAGGAGATTTCTGATCTTTTAAATGGCCTACACAAACTGCTGGTAGTAAGGGTTAGTATACATAAAATACAAAACTAATCAGTCAGTATAAGGTGTAGGCCTCATGAACCGTGAAGCTAACCTGTCTTATATACTCATGTCTGCTGTGTGGTTACAAAAAAAACAGAATCTAAATTTGAGAGATTTGGGGAGAGGGTGTAATGGTATAGTAATTGGTCTTATTTGATGGCAAATTCAGTTACATACATAATCAGTTTAATTTTGCCGTAGCTCAAAGAAGTTGATATTGCGGTTTGTATGCCTTTTTTTCACTGAGTTATATTACATTTAGGCTGCGTTACGTTACGCCATTTGCGCCATTTTATGGGCATTCTTACTGAGCGCGACTTACACAGATTACAGTTTTACATGCAGTCATACACACAGTTTTACACACAGATTACAGTTTTACATGCAGTCATACACACAGTTTTACACACAGATTACAGTTTTACATGCAGTCATACACACAGTTTTACACACAGATTACAGTTTTACATGCAGTCATACACACAGTTTTACACACAGATTACAGTTTTACATGCAGTCATACACACAGTTTTACACACAGATTACAGTTTTACATGCAGTCATACACACAGTTTTACACACAGATTACAGTTTTACATGCAGTCATACACACCGTTTTACACACAGATTACAGTTTTACATGCAGTCATACACAGTTTTACACACAGATTACAGTTTTACATGCAGTCATACACACAGTTTTACACACAGATTACAGTTTTACATGCAGTCATACACACAGTTTTACACACAGATTACAGTTTTACATGCAGTCATACACACAGTTTTACACACAGATTACAGTTTTACATGCTGTCATGCACACAGTTTTACACACAGATTACAGTTTTACATGCAGTCATCATCTATGCAGCTGTATATTTTACTGAAGCAGCGCAGGTTGAGTACCTTTGCTCCAGGGTAAAACATCAACTAGGAATGAGACCCACAACCTTTGATTTACAAGCCCAGATTCTGTCTGTCTGTCTGTCTGTCTGTCTGTCCATCTGTCTGTTAGTAGGATATCTGCAAAACGTATTAACAGATTTTCATGAAACTTTGTGAAAAACTTGGTCATGGGGCATGGAAGAACTGATTAACTTGTAATAGTAATTGGCGAAAGGGGGGGGGGGGGGGGGGGGGGGGGCGTGGCTTCACACCAAAAATGTGACTTCCGAACAAATTCACGTAATAGCCTATTGTTGGTCACTGGGCAAGGAAGAATGATTCAATTTTTACACCAATTGCCTAAAGGGGGTGTGGCAGTCGGCGTTTTCCCACAAAAAAGCTTGTAACTTCTGAACGGATTCACTTAACGCCATGAGACTTTGTGTGCCTATCAGCAGGGGCTGCTTGAACACTCATTTCCAACCACTGAACAAATATAGTGCTGATTGGCCATTAGGTGTTTCAATAAATGACTAAAATGCTTAAGTGTGGCTATAATTTAAACGGGTGTATCTCATGCCCGATTTGAGATAGTCTTGTAAATGCATACATCTACTGATATGAAGGGCATGGAAGAAATGATTAACTTTTGGTCAGTATCCAGCATGTGGAACTTGTATTTCTTGGCAATTGCATAGCGTTGGCCAATGTATGCACTGTATGAGGGCCATTTTCTAATTGAAATAGTTTTTCAACAAGTCATATTTAAGTACTGGAGCGAATTCTGTATTTCTGCAGCAATTGAAATATATGTTGTTTTTTTCAAAATCCTGCTTTGCCAGAGTAGTTATATATATTATACTGTATATGCCCTACTACATCTGACGGAAGAAATTAGCATGACCGGTTTCGTCCTGACGTGAACTTGAATTTAAGATTAATTTATTTGTAATGTGTTCCAGACCTGTGTTTAGAGGCGATTTGGTGCAGAATATAAAATTCTGTAATTTGTAGTTAATGCTCCGGGTAAAACTGTACTCTCCTTTAAATCTAATTGTATTTAAGGTTGCAATCATTTCCTTCTTTGTAGATGCAAAGTTTAGGTGTTCCAATTGGAGGTTTGTCAAATATTTTTAAGTCAGATATTACTGTTCCTATGTAAAATGATCCTCCCATAGCATAATATGACATATACGTGGGTTTAAAAATTGCTTCTTTGTGACATATTGCTACTTGGAGATTACATGTAAAAATAAAATGCAAAACTAATCAGTCAGTGTTAGGTGTAGGTCTCATGAACCGTGAAGCTAACCTGTCTTATATACGCTCATGTCTACTGTGTGGTTACAAAAAAACTATCTAAATTTGAGAGATTTGGGGAGAAGGTGTAATGGTATAGTAATTGGCAATATTTGATGGCAAAGAATCAGTTATATACATAATCAGTCTAATTTTGCCATAGCTCAAAGAAGTTGATATTGCGGCAGAAGCTTAAGTTTGTATGCCTCACCCGCCAAAACAAGTTGTTTGAATACAGGAATAATTCTGAAGAGTAAATGCATACAACAGTAAGCACTTTACTGTGCATTCTCTTACATAAATATAAAAAATATTTATCGATAGAAATTGGTTTTCGTCGCATGCCTCGTATGAAAATTATGATGAATTGTTTTTAAACTTACACAGAGCTACTCCAATGATGGCTGCCAGTCACATTTCTTGATTTGTGTAAACACAGATTACTGGGTGAAGACTAATTTGTGTTTCGCCAAATGTGACTGTAATTTTTTCCATGTCGATATTTTTTGAATTGTTGATTTGTACATCCTCCCTACACTAGTATAATACTACTGAGTTATCATCCTTTGTGTTTTATGAGATTGGTGAACATATTGGGGAGATCTTTGACCATACAGAATCTTTCAAGCGTAGACTTGTGGACTGCCCTCTTCAGTTCAAGCCACAAATACATTTAGATCAGGATCAAGTCTTGAGACTGAGATAGCCATTGCAATACAGGAACTTTGTGGGCTGTTAAGCATTTCTTGGTTCATTTTGAGCTATGCTTGGGACAGGGAGAATAGTCTTGCAGACGGATTCATTTGCAGCCAAGATTGAGCTTCCTGGCTCGGGGAATTGTTTTTCACAAAAATTGTCTCATCTTAACATGCTGCATATTTTCTATCAAAGTTCCAATGCTGAACTTTTACTGGAACCTGGTGTTATGGTCAGATAAGACCAAAATTTAGCTTTTTGGCCACGGACACCAGCAGTGGGTTTGGCTGGGAAGAAGGATGCTAATATTGTAAAGGACATGATTCCTATGGTTAAATACGGTGGCCGATGTTATGGGCTTGTTTTACTGGTCCTGGTCCTTGTTAAGTTCTGTGGAATCACTATCTCCAGCAAGCACCTAGATATTCTGGCCTAAAACCACAGTTGACTGCCATGTACACAATCAGTTTCATTGGATAGATCAATCGGATAATACGTCTGGTCTGAGCCAATGCTCTTCCATCACAGAAAGTAATGGTTTATAAGTCTAGGTTCTAGCTGGGTCTGTGCCCTTACCCTGCTGGATCGATGATATCAGCAGTAGGCGAGCGCTCCCCTTCACACGACACGCTAACACAGACTGGATCCCCATAATGCAGTTCCAACCTGACACAGCAAGGCGCCTTTATGAAAAGCATGTCGTTTCTCAGCGGCCGGTGCCGCCTGTGCGGTTCTGTAGATGACGAACCCGGACTTCGGCTCTGTGTTTGTTAGCCGCGAGGCGGGTCCGGTTTCCACACCCCCTCACCCCCCGGCACCGGCCTCGGGGTTGGATTTCCCGTCCTTGTCACCCGGCGCCTTCCGCAGGGGTCGGCTCGAGCGTATTCACACGCCTGCGCTTCCTGTCGCTGCTTCCAGGAAGAGGTGAGCCGCTCCCGAGGGCCTGGGCAACGGGGGTGAGCTCATTGGCTGCCACAGCAGTCAGCTGATCCCGAATGCAGAGAGGCCCGTCCAGCGCCCCGCCTCTCTTCACTGATCGAATGATCTGCTGTACGAGGCCGGATTGATTGGCGGATGTTTGACCACCCCGTTGGGCAACAGTCATCTCTGTGTTTGCGTATTCGTGATTGCTGTCTGTATGTATTCACTATTTGTATTACAGCTCTAGGCTAACGTTGTTAACTTGCATTTAGTGCTTTAATGATTTAACATATATAGTACATTCATTGGTCTGGGATTATCAATAGCCAGGTCTGGCACTGTTGCTTGTGTTCAAGTGGATGCTCTTTTGATCCTTTACATTGTAAGCGGCTCTATGTAAGGCCGTGTGCTTAAATTAATGTAGTGTAAAGTTCAGAAGGCAGCAGCCGTGGGTCGACTGGGCCGGACCACCTCCTGGCCATGTAGGTGGTTGGACTGTTCTTGGTTGTCATGGAAATAAGGCCTCGTCAAGCATATTTTGATTATTCTGTCCATATTAGTGTGCTTTTTTGAGATCCACTGATCTGAGAGGGCTTCAGTGATGGGCCCTTCTGTAGCCACCTGTTCATAACCAATGCAGCATTACAATCTGTGTATTTGAACCTAATTCTCAAAATTAATATTCTGTACATACACTGCCCGGCCAAAAAAAAAGTCGCACACTCTAATATTTAGTTGGACCGCCTTTAGCTTTGATTACGGCGCGCATTTGTTATGGCATTGTTTCGACAACCTTATGCAATGTCACAACATTTATTTCCATCCAGAGTAGCATAAGTTTTTGGCTAAGATCTTGTATTGACGACGGGAGAGTCGAACCACTCCGTAAAGTGTTCTCCAGCACATCCCAAAGACTTTCAATGGGGTTAAGGTCAGGAATCTGGTGGCTAATTCATGTGTGAAAATGATTCCTCATGCTCCCTGAACCACTCTTTCACAATTTGAGCCCGATGAATCTTGGCATTGTCATCCTGGCATATGCCCATTGATGGGATAACCTGGTCATTCAGTACATTCAGGTACTTCGCTGACTTCATTTTATTGCTGCATAATGTTGCTGAGCCTAGACCTGACCAACTGAAGCAACCACAGATAACACTGCCTCCAGAGGCTTGTACAGTGGGCACTATGCATGACGGGTGCAATGGCGACTTTTTTTTGGCCGGGCAGTGTAAGTCGCCGTATAATTCTGTCAGGTAGGATGAGGCTGTGCCAAAGTGCTAGTAAACTACTGGCACATGACGTAGCTTTTAGGATTTCTGCACAGTTTGCACAACTAGTATCGTTGCCCCCTGACCCCGCTGGTTGCAATGTTGGGAGAGAAATTGCAGAGCACAGAAGTGCCCCCCCCCCCCCCCACCAATGCTGGTCTGCCATTGGATGAGCTGAAGTTTGACCTGAGTTGTGTCTGTGCAGACCCGCTAACATGCCTGGGGTACAGCACTAATCTACAGCCTGACCCACAGGCCTGCCTATGAATACAACCCAATCCACATTTCTCTGTTTGGAAATGCAGCCACATCACTTGACTTAGACTCATTTTTATACAGTCTATGCTTAGACTATGTCCAAATCAACGCCCTTCTATGGCATATGTATGCTAGTTGAGTCCACTTGATGAGAACGTTAAGAAGGCAAAATTTTCTCTAAATGCAGTGTATTAAAATCCCTGGATAATATACTTATTTTTGGGTTTTCGCTGATAACAGTATGGAGGATATTTTTTGCATACTCCATGTCACTAATCAGTATGCAGTAAGCAGTACACAGTATGCAAGTAGTACATAGGACACAGGAGATAGGGCTCTGATTTGGACACAGCCTTAGTTTTAAGCATATGCTTTGCTCTGCTGTTATGCTATTAAAGCATGATTCTTTTTAAGTCCGTCAATGCTCAAGTCATGATTGCCAGACCGTTCCTGTGTAGGCTGTTTGAAATTCCCCCGCTGGAGGAACATTTATTTCATGGCTATGTTTAATTGCACATTATTATTTGTTCTTACTGAGCGCTGCGGTGTTAAGTTTCAACCTTTTATTTTTTACCAGCAGGTACACGTGACTGCAGCAATCAGCAGACAGCAGCCCGTTAAAATGCACTGTCGTCGGGGTGACGGACATTCTTGTGCAGGTTTCCGGCTGAGCCTGTGAGAACGAGTTTTGCGAGCGGCTCGGTCGATGCTCGCAAAGCAAACCGAAGTCATAAAACGTGTCTTTGGGAAAAGGTCACCTTTAAGGAGAGAATGAGATTTGAAAGTAAATATTGGCAGTGGATTACCAAGGAGGCTTGGCTTTCACCACGCACAAGGTGATAAGCAAGGGCAACGGAGGTTAAGAGGGAAGAAACGTCTCCTCAGAGATCGAGAGCTTTTCACTTTGCGTTTGTCATTAGAACACAAGTGCAGAGTCTCTCCTCAGGACTAACACCTGTAACGACTGTTGGAACAGTAGTGAACTTGCAGTTAATTAGCCTTTCCGGTACATCCTGAAGCTTTCACGTTTGTCACTTTGAATGTGTGAATGTTACAGAGAGCCGGGTTTCTGAATCCCTGACTCGCCTTAAAAAAAGGCATAATTTAATAACCAGTCCTCACAGTCGCCTGGCAGGAGATGAGCTTTACAGGAACAGAACCGCCCCCTCGATCGGTCATGCGGCGACCGAAAACACGGTTTGCAACGTTCATTTGAGGGGGTGGGAGTTTTTTTTGGGGGGTGGGGTGGGGGGGTGATTCCAAAGCTCTCAGGGTGTGATTTACAAGGTCCCAGAATATTGGGGGTGGGGTGGGGGGGGGGTCCAGCGGGGCGGCCGGGGTGGCTAAAGGCTTGCGGAGCCGGCGGCCCCTGCCCTCACTCCCAGGCAGCCCTGTTTCAGCCCCGCTGTGAAAGGCCCTGCACAGGAAGCTGTTGGGCCGATTGCAGGCGTTCCGTGTTCCCAAACACATTAACCGTTTCCTTTATAACTCTGTCAGGGAGTCACTACAGAGCAGAAATACTCCAAACACTCATTGTTCTCCGGAAACGTTTTAGATGCACAAGAGACTTTTTTTTTTTTTTCCCCCCCAGTCGGTTGGCTTTCACCCGCGAAAGCTGATAGACGTGAGAGTGAGGGCGAGGGCGAGGGCATAAGTGTGTGTGTGTGGGGTGGGGTGGGGGGTTAGGCGCTGGTGGAGGGAGGAATTGGCAGGAGGGGGTTGTGGGTTTAAGGGGTTCATTGTGCTCACTTTTACTACCTGCGGTTTTCAGACTGTTCTTTGGCACTAGAGGTGTCTCAGACCCAATTATAATCTCGCTTTAATAAAAAACAAAAAGGCCAAGAGGAAGAAATGTTTTATTAGTCTGGCTTCTACTTGTTGTTGTTCTCCATACGTGTGAGATGGCGTAAGTTGGCCTTTTAACGAGCAGAAGTTCAAATAGTTGGAGGTTTGAATTCTTCCAAGTTTTCTCTCATATACGCCCTTACTTGTATTCTCATGTTCTATTCAATGGCTATAGAATGGGAGTGGCATTAAAAACACACGCATGATGAGATTGATCATCTTGAAAAGTGCATTGTGGTTTTGAGCTCACTGGAGTGACGGGAGTCCTGTAATGGAATACGTTCTGTGGAGTGGAGAAGCTAGATAATAACGTCTCCTGTGGTTATTCTCAATGCGGCAAAATGTGCCCAGTTACATATGTACCCTTTACTATGGAACCCATAAGTGAAATTTGGGTAGTGGTGGGTGGCTTTCCGGCAGTTTATATGATGGGGTAAGACCGGATGTTCTTTCATTTGTGCCACATTGAATATATATCATTTTTAAAACTATTATTTAATGCGCATCCAGGCTATTTTCACTGTGGTTCTTGCTTTTATTGGAAACTGTAGGCTGCATGTATTGGGTAATCGAGGGGTTCACATCCACACTTAAATGGGCGTTTTCCTGCCAGGCTTTTGTTTTTCAGACAACAAGGCAGGCGAGCTGGCACCTCCTGGGCATGGAAGCTTGTAAGGGTGTGAAGGCCTGCGTTCCAGGCCTTCCTTACTTTTCCACCAGCCGTCCTCCCCGTACCGTCACTGCGCCCCCTGCAGGTCCTCAACAGTAGTACGCCTACAAAAAAAAAAGAAACAAACAAAAAAACAGGCTACAGGCTTTCTCCCAACTCCTGCATCTTTGTCTTCGCCTACCACCCCCCGCCCCACACACACACACACACACACACGTGAGCGGGGCCTGAAGGAGACAGCAGCCCTTTGAGAGTCTCATTACGCGGGCAGAGTCTCAATACGCAGCTCTCGTTGCCAGGCCTCAGACTCCAGCGTGACGGGCGGTGGAATTGAGCGCACATGTGGATGCGGGCTCGCTCCCAGCCGCCTCCGCCCGTCTCTGCTCCGCTAGCGCTCTGCGAGAGGCCGACCGACCGACCGTGCGCAGCGCCAACTCCATTCCAACCGCAGTCGGCTCGCAAGGGGAGAAAAAAGAACAAGTAGGTCGAATGGACAGGGAGGGGGGCGGACCTTTCTCCGGCTGCTTCCAGACTCGGCCGTACGATTGAAAATAGCCGTAGCAGGGCTCCCACGCACCGCATCGACGGTTCCCCCTTCGTCTCGGCGTAATTGTAACGAATGGGAGGCTGGACCCAGATGGCCCTGTGATTGATGGGGCTGTGCCCCCCCCCCTCCTCCCTGCCTGGGATAATGGGATATTTATGTGCGCTCTTTCCTCCGGTCCGGGAGCTGCATCTCACTGCCTTATTGATTTACTGCCTCTCCTCTTTTTAAAAACATCTGATACCGAGTCCGCTCCACCGTCCATCCCCGCTCACCTCCTTAGGGGGACCTAGAGAGAGAAATGCGATCCAAACCCAATGAAATAAGCAGAGGAAATCGATTCATTTTTTATTTTTAGAATGCCCCCCACCCCGCCACTACCCTGCCCAGAGTGAGCTATTCTTCTTCTGTTTTTGAACTTGTGAGCGAGGTCTTCCTCATGGGCTCCTCTACTTGCCGCCCCTAAGATAAAGTGGAAGGGCCACGTTTTTTCACAAGATCTCGGAAAGGCCTTATAAAAAAACTTGAGAAATTAACTGATATTTTAGAAATATGGCTCATGTGCTTTTGTGTGTGTGTGTGTGTGTGAGAGAGATCTGTGCTCATCCCTGAGTGGCAGAGGAAGGGGAGAAGAGGGGGAGGGAGGGAGGCAGCGCTTTCCTTAAGCTCCCTGGTTTCTGTCTGGGGCTGGCGACTCTTTGATCTGGTTCCAGTCCGCAATGCGTTAGACTTTCCACGCTTTCTCTATCCCCTCACTGGGGTAACCACGGTTACTGTCTCCGCCCAACGCGTAACGGGCAGCTTCACTGCCACTTTTACACTTAATACATTGTTCCTTACCTTTTAAAGCGTTGTATTGTAAAGGAAGGGACTGACTATGAATTAATGTATGTTCATTTGTGTGTGTGTCTGTGTGTCTGTGTGTATGTATGTATGTATGTATGTATGTGTGTATGTATGTATGTATGCATGTATTCATGTATGTATAAGTAAAAGGCCTTCAGTTTTTATTTGGATGGGTAATGATCCAGGCTAAGTTGAAATCCTTTTGTGGCTTCAAAACCTGTTGTCGGCTATATAACCCTCAGACCAAGACCAGAATGCATTGCCCCAGCACTCCTCCTCTCTGTGAATTGCATTTGCAAATCGTATTGTTGCTAACTCATTCTTAAAAAATTGCTCTCGGTCGCTTAAATGCATAAATACAGACTCCAAGAGCTTAGTTAAGCAGTAGATGTAGTCTGGCCTTTGTGCGCTAGGCTGATTTGTCTCTTACTGTGTGGAATTAACATTTTTATCATCGTACTTGTGGCCTGGTGCTAACGGGAATAAGAGGCAAGGCTAACTGGTCTGTGCATTCTGGGTAATGGAGGCAAAAGGAAACTGAGAGCAGGAGTGTACAAGTTTACAAAATATTAGGATCTCAGTTTTGTTTTTTTCCACCTGTACATATTAAGAATGCCTCATATGCTAATGATATCCTGTATATCTGGTCCCTTGCATGACGGTATAGAGCACGGATATTCAACTCTGGCCCTCGCATCTAAGTCCAGCCCTGGTTTTCTTTTCTCCCAGGTAATTAACTGAACTATTAGCGCTACTGATTGGCCAGCTTGTCTTCACACCTGACCAGCAGTTCTCGGCCAGCTGTCCTAAAAGGAAAGGAACAATTTAAAATATTGTATTGTATTCTTACATTACCCTTTTATTGCTAAGAAACCACACACAGCACACTTATGACATTTTGAAACTAATTTCAACAGTGAGACAGGAAATATTGGGTCTGATCACTCTTGAATTATAAGGACTTTTCAACTGTGATTCGTCTGATGACGACATGCGTGTGTGTGTGTGTGTGTGTGTGTGTGTGTGTGTGTGTGTGTGTGTGTGTGTGTGTGTGAGCGCGTGTGTGTGTGCGTGTGCGTGCGGGTTTACGCTTGTGTGTGCGCGTGCGGGTTTACGCCTGTGTGTGGTGCATGATTCATGTGTGAGAGGTTGCGAGTCAGTGGCCTCCTCCCCAGGAGATCATGCGCAGAGCGCTTCATTAAAATCGGGAGTTGTATAATCTCTGTTCTCTTCCTCACCCATGTACCGTGGAGTTCAAAACCCAGCCTCATGGCTGCAGAAGTGGCCCTGCTATCTGGCCAGATAGTGGCCAACCTCCATTACAACTTATTTTCTTAGGGTGTTACCACTGCTCCCGGCGCAGATAGCTCCCAGGCCCCTGTTTGTATTACAAATGACTATTTGCTCTGTGCCACTGACACCCCCCCTCCCCCCCCACCTCCCTCCCCCTCCACCTCCCTCCCCCTCCTCCATGGTTAAAGATATGGGCCTATCTGTTTTCTTGGTTTTGTTGCGTTGAAGGCGAAAGCTGGAACTTTTTTTTTTTTTTTTTTTTAACAGTCTCGCGGTCCCAGCCAGGAAATGCCGTCACAAATTTCCACACAAGTCCGCTCTTATCACTTTTGAAGCCCGCCCCCTTCTTTTGCTTTAATGCAGGTGTTTGTTGTGCGTCCACAGGGACTCAGATTCCGATCAGCCTGGGGGGGGGGGGGGGGGGGGGGAGACTGGGGAGGCCGTTTTGTTTTTTTAGCCTTGTTTTTCGACAAGTGAGTTTCCAACAGAAGGCCTTTTTTGAAAAAGGAAAAAAAAAACTGGCCTCCCCTTTTAATGGCTTTAAATAGAATTACTGAAAGAAGGCACCATGAATCTTTTTAAGATCGCTCAGGTACGCATTCGAAGGAGAGCAGATTCACTGGTAATGGAATCTGGCAAAGGAATGCGGCTCCTGAGACAGGAAGCTGAGAGAGGGGGGTGAAATAAAGAAGTGAGCGTGGTGCCGCAGAGGTTTTTAAGTGTGGGTTTGTGGGCGATTAGCCCTGCGCAGACATGCCCAAGCTGGCACGGGGGGGGTGTGGTGCTGGACGAACACACAGTGCTTTGTGCTGGAGGGCCGCGCGGCCCTCCTCAGAGACGGACGGACGGACGGACGGACGGACGGAGGGAGGGGCCACTTGGGTTTCATACCCAAACTCCCTCCTCCCTCTGTCTCCAGGTCTTTTCTTCTCCTCCTTGCCCTCCTGTCTTTCTTTCCCTCTTTTTTTACTCCAGCACTACTGAAATAACTACCTCTTTTCCACCAGGTCGACTTAAACGGCGGTAATAAAATGAAAGCCTCAACCTTTTTTTTTTTTTTACACTTTGTATTGCATTTGTGCATTTGGGCTAATTAGGTGCCTAAACGCTACTCTTTTACCACTGTTATTTCTTAAATGCGTAATGGTAACAGCGAGTATCACAGCTATAACTTGTGGAATTTGGCAGAGTTTAGTAGTCAGATGTAGGCTGCATATAAATGTTTTGTTGAACCCATGTACTTATTTGCAAGACTCTGTTCCCAAAGTAGGCTGCCTCCCCTGACATGACTCTGCCTTGGCTATGCTGCGACTGTTATTTTAGAGCCACGCTTCTAGGCTGTGCGCCCTTTTTTTTAAATTGCCTTTTTAAAGTCAAATCTAGCTGTTTTTTTTTGTTGTCGTTGCTGCTGTTTACAAGCCAGAACTGACTTATTAGTCAAACTGGACCTTTTTCCTTAATGAAACGGCATTTCGGGACCCTCGAGTCGAGCGAGCTTGTTTACGAATAAAGCAGCCTCTCGCTGTGCCGTGGCGCACAGACACTCTTGCCCTTCCAGGGCGTATCAGGGTATAAATAGCCTCCTGGCCTTATACGGATCTGGCTCATCGGTGCATTAGAAAATAAAGCCCTGGTCGCATTCAGACGTGCAGCACTAGCTAGAAAATCCCTGTGTATAATATGAAACAGACGGATTTGCACCTGAGCTTGCATTCTCTCCCTGCCGCCCCCCCCCCCCCCCCCCTTCCCCCCGGCCTCTGATTGGGTAGAGTAAAGGAAAGGACACATGACGTTGGCTGAGGTCACAGAGACCAGAGATACTTGCAGCTGTTATTGGAGGTAAATGAATAGACTGGGTGAAAGGGCTAAGGGCTCTGACCCGTGTTAGCCCAAGCGGCCAGGCAGTGTGGAAGCAGGGCATGCCGAAGGGGTCGTCACACCACTAAATTCTCGGCTCGTTAACGACCGCATCATCTTTTTCTAGAGCGTAGGGCTTTTGACCCCGGTGTCCCGGTCAAATTCCCACAAAAACCGGCTCCCTACGTCTTACCACCTGATAATCCTCTTACGTCTGATTGGCCGCACAGTCACATGCGTCCCCTTCCTGCATTGGGTCCCTCGGTCGTCACTGTAAAAGAGAAAATGGGTCTCAAGTGGCCGACTTTTTTCTCAAGGAAAAATAAACGTGATGTAACTTAATGACGAGAACAGGCCATTCAGCCCAAGAATGCTCGCCGTTTTCCTACAACTACCTACCTAGTGCTCACTGTACCTACAAACTAGATGGTATCTAGCACCGTATCAAGCCTGGTCCTGAAAACACCCAGAGAAAAATGGTTTGTGGTTCATTTTTGCTTGGCGCTCTCCTTTTTTTTAAGCCTAGTCCTCTGTATTCTCTCCTCATTGTTCCTGCAGAACTCAGACAGGGGGCAGTGTCCCAGGAAGTCATAGGTCACAGAAGGGGGTGGAGTCATGCCCAGACCCTCCATCTCCAGAGCATTTAGAAAAGGAATCTATGGATTGTGAGAAGTTTCCTGCAGTGATTAGTTGTAGAAAAGTTTAGGTAATTTGCCTGTTATAGGTCAGTGGTCGAGTTGACTTGAGTTGTCACCTTCAATCAGAGCCCCATCTACAAGATTCCTGATTGGGTGTGCCGTGCCGTAAGGTTGTGAGCAGCTTGCTCAGGCTCACAGTGGCACAAAGTCATGACCCTGGAAAATTAAGCTACAAATGAGCAGGGATGTACAGTATTGTACAGATGAACGTGCCGAGTGGGAGCCACCTGCTGGTGGATAACACTTACTGCGCTCACCTTCTTCGAGTAACAGCTGGAATGGCTGGAACTGCTCTGCATTGGAAGAGACAATCTCCCTGGTTCATTAATGTTGTACTGGTCACTGCCTGTAAATTCAGCCTTTTTATCAGGCCTTTGTGTACGTCTGGGTTAATGCGAGTGTGCTTTTAGTCGGCCATTGTTTGTGTGACTCCGCCTCCTTTCTGGAAGTCTGTTAAACCGTACCGTGCGTTCTCTTCTCCAAACGGTGTCCTGAAGGAGGAAACCGTTTTCTTGCCCGGAAATGAAAGACAACAGAGAAACGTATTCCATTAGCTCAGCCTAATGATGTGCAATACTTTGTGTACCGATTAATGTTACCACTTACCAGTTATGTTATTTTTCTTTCCTGTCTCTCCCATCTCCTCCCCCCATCCCCTTCACCCCCCCCCCCCACAGGTGGGCAGAATCCTGACCACATGCTCCATGGTACCGGGGTCAAGCATGGCGCGGACCCCAAGCGGCCGGGAGACGATGCCACGGTGTCCCCCGAAGACGCAGCACGCTTCCTCAGCTGCTACTGTTCCGGCCACTGCCCTGAGGACGCCAAGAACAACACCTGCGAGTGAGTACACATGCATACACATACACAGAAACACACATGCGCACATACACACGCATACTGTACATACACTGAAACCACTTGAACTTGAAAAATATGAGATGAAAATTTGAAAAAATATGGGAATCTCACCATCATCATCAGAACACTGTATAGTATATAGAGTGTTGTAGATATGGCCTGTGTGTGTGTGAGAGTGTGTACCTGCTTCTAATCCACTGTGTGTCTGTGTATGTTGCAGGACAAATGGCCAGTGCTTTGCCATTATTGAAGAGGATGAACACGGAGAGGCTATCCTTACCTCTGGCTGTATGAAGTATGAAGGCTCTCATTTTCAATGCAAGGTACTGGGATGGTGCAAGAGTTCTTTTATTCTCTTAAATGTTGGAAATGTATATATGGAAGCATAGTTATGAAATGTATATTCATAATTTGTCTGACTTAACCCAATTTGCCATTAATTTGGATAGTTAGCTCTTCCAAGCTGGTGGCTAGCTGCGCTGTCGTTCCTCACGTCTCGATTGCCCCGTTTCCCAGGATTCCCCGAGAGCGCAAACGAGGCGGACGATCGAGTGCTGCCAGATGGACTTCTGTAACCGGGACCTGCAGCCGACGCTGCCCCCGCCCGTGGAGCAAGGTGAGGGCCGCAGCAGGCTTCACACACCATCCAAAAAAACCTGCCGTCCCGTACAGTTTCCTGCACAGCCACTGCTGTCATCATGTGACCATTTCCCCTGTTTCACCCACTGCTGCCATGGTGATAAGATCAGAAAGCCTCTGTGCACAGACAATGTTTAAAAACCTTTTAGCATTTATGTTTAGGCATTAAGCAAATACTCTTCTCCAGAGTGTGTTTCATATGACTTTCTTATTCATGTCTTTATTTATTTACTTGTTTATTTGTTTTACATAAGATTTATGTTATAAATGTATACAGTTGATATACTGAAGCTGTTAAGTGCATTGCATAAGAAATACAATGGCACAGCCACTGAGAGGTGTGTACTAGAGTGTACTCAAGCCACACAAAAGGAAAATGTTTGCATGCTTTTAAGCCTCGTCCCGTGTTTTGCGCAGATCCCTATTTCGGCAGTGCCCATTGGCTGGCCTTCCTCATATCAGCGACCGTGTGCTGCTGCACTCTTATCGCTATTACCGTCATCTGCTACTACAGGTAAGACCCGCATACACACTTACTAACAGGGCTCCCCTGTTCCTCAAAATCTCTTACTACAGGTAAGACCCGCACACACACTTACTAACAGGGCTCCCCTGTTTCTCAAAATCTCTTACTACAGGTAAGACCCGCACACACACTTACTAACAGGGCTCCCCTGTTCCTCAAAATCTGCTACGACAGAAAAGACTCACACACACACTTACAGGGCCCCCCTGTTCCTCAGAATTCTGCTACTACAGGTAAGACACAAACACACACACTTACTAACAGGGCCCCCCTGTTCCTCAAAGTCCTGCTTGTGTCTTTTGTTGGTCTTTTTAACACTATTTTATGCGGTTACCCTGAATAGTTAAGGTATGTTAGGTTGACGGTATACAGACTAGCTGTGTTAGTTTAGGTTGGTGATGTAGATTCTAGCTGTGGTATGTTATTAGGTTGTCACTTTACAGACTAGCTGTGGTATGTTACGTTTGGTGGTGTACAGTCTAGCTGTGTTAGTTTAGGTTGGTGATGTACAGTCTAGCCGTGGTATGTTATTAGGTTGTCAGTTTACAGACTAGCTGTGGTATGTTACGTTTGGTGGTGTACAGTCTAGCTGTGATATGTTAGGTTGGCGGTTTACAGACTAGCTATGATATGTAAGTTTGGCGGGTTACAGACTAGCTGTGGTATGCTAGGTTGGTGCTGTAGAGGCTAGCTGTGGTGTGTTAGGTTGGCGGTTTACAGACTAGCTGTGGTATGTCAGGTTGGTGGTTTACAGACTAGCTGTGGTATATTAGGTTGTTGCTGTAGAGACTAGCTGTGGTATGTTAGGTTGGTGGTGTAGAGACTAGCTGTGGTATGTTAGGTTGGCGGTTTACAGACTAGCTGTGGTATGTCAAGTTGGTGGTTTACAGACTAGCTGTGGTATATTAGGTTGTTGCTGTAGAGACTAGCTGTGGTATGTTAGGTTGGTGGTGTAGAGACTAGCTGTGGTATGTTAGGTTGGCGGTTTACAGACTAGCTGTGGTATGTCAAGTTGGTGGTTTACAGACTAGCTGTGGTATATTAGGTTGTTGTTGTAGAGACTAGCTGTGGTATGTTAGGTTGTTGTTGTAGAGACTAGCTGTGGTATGTTAGGTTGTTGTTGTAGAGACTAACTGTGGTATGTTAGGTTGGTGGTTTACAGACTAGCTGTGGTATGTTAGGTTGGTGGTGTAGAGACTAGCTGTGGTATGTTAGGTTGGTGGTTTACAGACTAGCTGTGGCATGTTAGGTTGTTGTTGTAGAGACTAACTGTGGTATGTTAGGTTGGTGGTTCACAGACTAGCTGTGGTATGTTAGGTTGGTGGTGTAGAGACTAGCTGTGGTATGTTAGGTTGGCGGTTTACAGACTAGCTGTGGTATGTCAGGTTGGTGGTTTACAGACTAGCTGTGGTATATTAGGTTGTTGCTGTAGAGACTAGCTGTGGTATGTTAGCTTGTTGTTGTAGAGACTAGCTGTGGTATATTAGGTTGCTGCTGTAGAGACTAGTTGTGGTATGTTAGGTTGGTGGTTTACAGACTAGCTGTGGCATGTTAGGTTGTTGTTGTAGAGACTAACTGTGGTATGTTAGGTTGGTGGTTTACAGACTAGCTGTAGTATGTTAGGTTGGTGGTGTAGAGACTAGCTGTGGTATGTTAGGTTGGCGGTTTACAGACTAGCTGTGGTATGTCAGGTTGGTGGTTTACAGACTAGCTGTGGTATATTAGGTTGTTGCTGTAGAGACTAGCTGTGGTATGTTAGCTTGTTGTTGTAGAGACTAGCTGTGGTATGTTAGGTTGTTGTAGAGACTAGCTGTGGTATGTTAGGTTGTTGTTGTAGAGACTAGCTGTGGTATGTTAGGTTGCTGGTGTAGAGACTAGCTGTGGTATGTTAGGTTGCTGGTGTAGAGACTAGCTGTGGTATGTTAGGTTGGCGGTGTAGAGACTAGCTGTGGTATGTTAGCTTGTTGTTGGAGAGACTAGCTGTGGTATGTTAGGTTGGCGATGTAGAGACTAGCTGTGGTATGTTAGGTTGCTGGTGTAGAGACTAGCTGTGGTATGTTAGGTTGCTGGTGTAGAGACTAGCCGTGGTATGTTAGGTTGGCGGTGTAGAAACTAGCTGTGGTATGTTTGGTTGACGGTATACAGACTAGCTGTGGTATGTTAGATTGGTGGTTTACAGACTAGCTGTGGTATGTTAGGTTGGTGGTGTAGATATTAGCTGTGGTATGTTAGGTTGGCGGTGTCTCTTACCACTTTGCATCGCTTCAGGTACAAGTGGCAGACAGAGAGACAGCGCTACCACAGAGACCTTGAACAGGATGAGGCCTTCATCCCTGTGGGAGAGTCCCTCAAAGACCTGATCAACCAATCCCAGAGCTCGGGCAGCGGCTCCGGCCTCCCCCTGCTGGTAAGCCAATCACGCGGTGTCACCATACCATGAACCCCCACCCCTCATGGTGTCGCCGTTCAAATCACGCTTACTTCCTGTTCCTCTGCCTCACTTCCTGTTCCCCTGGCTCCACCCCAGGTACAGCGCACCATCGCCAAGCAGATCCAGATGGTGCGTCAGATCGGGAAGGGCCGGTATGGGGAGGTGTGGCTGGGCCGCTGGCGGGGGGAGAAGGTGGCCGTCAAGGTGTTCTTCACCCGCGAGGAGGCCAGCTGGTTCCGAGAGACTGAGATCTACCAGACCGTCCTCATGAGGCACGAGAACATCCTGGGTAAGTTCCAGATGACCCCTGACCCTCTAATATCATTGGTTATACCTTTCATCATGTGAAATAGTAAAGCTTCTCTTTAGTGAGTCTAAAGACCTGATGGTCTTTAGTTAAAGACCTGATGGTCTTTAGTTGGAGGGTGAGAAGCAGCCCTTCTAGCACGTTTAATAAGCATGTACACGATTAAATTAGACCCATCACCCCATCTCATGCGAGCATCTTCTAATAATCAGTCACAATAACAATAATAATTATTTGCCGGAGAACACAAATGTTATCCAGTCCACTACGTCCCATTAAAAACCAGTCGTAATAACGTAATAACGTTTTTATTCCTGTTTTGTTCTATTCCGCTGCTAATTTAGATGTTTGTAGTTCATGGCGTGTTTATGTTCCTCCTCCTCCCAGGATTCATTGCGGCAGACATTAAGGGCACCGGTTCCTTCACGCAGCTCTTCCTGATCACGGACTACCACGAGAACGGCTCGCTGTACGACTACCTGAAGTTCACCACGCTGGACACCAAGTCCCTGCTGAAGCTGGCTTATTCGGCGGCCTGCGGCCTGTGCCACCTGCACACAGAGATCTACGGCACGCAGGGCAAGCCCGCCATCGCCCACCGCGACCTCAAGAGCAAGAACATCCTGATGAAGAAGAACGGCACCTGCTGTATCGCTGACCTGGGGCTGGCTGTTAAATTCAACAGGTACTGTCCTGGCAAGTGTGGATAGTGCTGTGTGATTGCTGCTGGGTGTGACTGGGAGCTGAGTTCACACGCACGCACGCACTCAAGCACACGCACATTCGCACGCGCGCGCGCGCACACACATACGGAAGCACACACATACACCCGCACACGCAAGCATGGACGTTCACACATACGCATACACACATGCACTCACACGTAAGGCCTTACAAGGAGGGCTGTCCACTCATTGCCAGGGAGATGCCCTGAGTAAACCACACCCATTTCACCCCTCTTCCCGCCCCCTTTTCAGTGACACCAATGAGGTGGACATTCCCCTGAGCACCCGCGTGGGCACCAAACGCTACATGGCTCCCGAGGTTCTGGACGAGACGCTCAACAAGAACCACTTCCAGGCCTACATCATGGCTGACATCTACAGCTACGGTCTGATCATCTGGGAGATGGCCAGGCGCTGTGTTACTGGAGGTATGTTTCCCTGCATCAGAGGTTTGCTGGGGTTGATTAGTGTGTTCTGAATGGTGACGACCCTGGGACGGCACACAGCTGGGCCTGGTATGATGTGAGCTTCCTCTCTCTCTCCCTCTCCCTCTCCCTCCCTCTCTCTCTGGGCTCTTCTCTCTGCAGGTATAGTGGAGGAGTACCAGCTGCCGTACTACGACATGGTTCCCACAGACCCGTCCTACGAGGACATGCGGGAGGTTGTGTGCGTCAAGTGCCTACGGCCCACCATGTCCAACCGCTGGAACAGTGACGAGGTGAGTCACAAGACCGACAGTTGACGTTGGAAAAACAATAAGTCCAATCGCCTTCCTGGAAATCTGCTATGTAATCCTATTAACAAGGGTGAAGATAATGCTCACTCTCTTAGTACCCTTTACTGGAAAGAGAAAATGGTCAAAGTAAATTTCACTCTCTCTCTCCATGTTCTCTATGGGTTTTTTCAGTGCGACTGTATAGTGTGGTGTTTGTGTTACTGATATTTTCTCTATCAGTCTCTGATGGTATTTCTCACTGCCATTTCCATCTCTTTAACTGCCTCTCTCTCTCTCTCTCTTTTTTTTGCTTTTACTCCATTTCACCCTACAGTGTCTGCGCGCCATGCTGAAGCTCATGTCTGAGTGCTGGTCCTACAGCCCGGCCTCACGACTCACAGTGCTGCGTGTGAAGAAGACCCTAGCCAAAATGGTGGAATCTCAGGACATCAAAATATGAGCGACAATCTCACAACCACACAGGGGAGGAACCCGTTGCCGTTTCTAAGGTTATGGTTATGAATTTATTGCTTCACCTCAAGAGGTGGGGGGGCAGTGCAACAGGGACAAAGAGCAGGCTCCACCCCTCAGACTCGAGCACTGACGGACGATTGGTTCACAGTCAGTGCTGAGACGAATGGAATCTCGCAGACAGTCGGCTATTGGTTCTTTTCTCCCTGCTCTTTCAGCGTCAAAATTCTGGGAAATTGTAAGAGAGGAGCTCTGATTGGTGCTTTCTGTGAAAGCCATAGTCTACATCACTTGGGGGGGTTTGGGGGGAGGGGGGATCGGACGTCAATAAAGGCGAAAAAACAACGTAAACAAGAAGTAAAGTGGAGCACTTCATCTGGGATACCAAGTCCGCAAAAGACTTTATCCGCCAATTTATTTTTTTTGTTGCCTGTTTACATGCAAGCTGTTTTGGTTTGTACCAGGGCAATGTCTTTTTCCTGCCATATTAAAATATATTTCTGACTCTTAAATATAGTAATTGTAAAGGATGGTAACCGGAATCAATTTGTATTTAATATGTAAATAAATCATAACTAGATGCTGTGCCTATACAAAAACAAACAAAAAAACACTATATGCTGAAAACATCTATGGTTAGGTTTCCCTTGTGCAGTGCATCGTGGGACAGTGGGACTGTGTCTTGATTACAGGACTGGCTCACTGTGCTTAAAACAACAGACCTCATCCAGTACGAGAAACAACTAGTATACAAAATAAACTTTTAACGTTTTATCAAGGAAAAAAAGATCTGGAGAAGATGGCGAGGTAAAAAATTATTTGTATTTGAAGGTTTATCTTGAGTCCTGTACAGTCTTCAGCCTTCAGACCTGTGACTGAGGGCCGCTAGGGGTGCGAGTGCACAACTGTTACCTCCACCGCACGCTGAAATTCTATTTCAGTTCCATTTTATTTGTATAGCACTTTTTAAGAGAGACTCACAAGGACGCTTTACATGAAAACAGGAAATGGAAATTGAGACAGACTGGGCCTGAACCCCCTAAAACCAGAAAGTGAGGTTATTTTTTACTTATTTTTTTTAAACCCAGTGGGAGGGGGGAAAAATCCCAAACTTCCCAGGAAAAAAAAACTCCCCAGGAGGAAGAAAGCTCTGGTGGAACTCACCTTAGAGAGGAAGGCCATCTTTCACTGGCCTGCACACCATTTTAGCTTTTCCTTTTTATTGAATATGAAAAAAAAAACCTAAACAACATGCAGGCCGTCAACTGGAAGAATCAACTGACAAATTGTAAGGAAAGGACTCGCACTCTTATTAACTCAAATAGTACTTTTATTTATAAAAAATATATAAAATAAAATATGAAACATTTAAAGTGTGTGTGACCTTCCCTTAAAATGTTATATCTTCTTCATTTTAATAACATCCATCAACTTAAATGGCTTACGAGAGTATTCTTTGATCGTTTGAATGCAGTTGTCAAACCTGTCGCCAAGCAATGATTTTCTTCTAGGGTTATCACATGATAAAGTCAGGCCATAAACTCGCAGAGCTCTTATTTTAAGTCAGGTTTGTTCTGAAATTGGTACTACTATCTTCATAATTTCATAATCATATAGCCGTAGGCAGGGGTCCGTGTTTGTGGCTGTCATTAATGTTGCATGTCTGTTACTATAGTCCCGGAACTTGACATTGACTGAGAGTGGTTACATTTAGATATGAAATGCACAAATGTGGATGCACATTATTTATTGTGTTGTAACATGCTGAATCGATATAAGCTCTGTAAATACTGTCGATCTCAAACCACTGAACTTTGGCCTGGGGGGGGGGGGGAGGGGCTGTGCAACTTTTCTGTAAATTCCAGCCTGGTTTGTTGGACCGATAATCTGATCTTCCCTTTCTGTGGAATTGGTTACCAGAATTTGTCGGAAAGCATGTGATTTTCAACCTTGAGCGAAAGGCCGTGTCAAACCAATGTCACAGGAGGATGCTCTGTTAACTGACCTGCAGGAGGTCATCTCACACAAATATGTTGTGGTCAGTATTGTAAGATATCATTGTTTTTTTTCCAGCCAACTACCGCTGTCTATTAAAATGCCAGTAAAAGCCGCAGAATACAGGTATACTGTGAGCACTGTGACATCACTGCTTTGCCAAAAACACGACAATCATTAATCGCTGTTTGTTTTCCCCCACGTTCAAAATAATAATTAGATTTGAAAATGTACTTAGCACTCAGTGGGCTGGTTAGAAACCACGTGTTGGCAGGTTTTTGTTTCCACTCTGTCGTCTAGTTGGAAGCCGAACTGTTGGCAGCGTGCAGAGGAGACCTGACAGTCTTCCGGAATAGTCCGTGCCTCCATCAGGTGGCTTGTAAATATTAGTCATCCGTGGTCTTCTCAGCGCCTTGATGTTCTATTAAATTTAGACTTAGGAGAAGATGTCAGAAAAATGGTTCTTTTATTAACTTAAAAGAACAAATGGATATTTTAACTTGATGCTATTGTAATATCCAGAGTAGCAAGACACACATAATGACAAAAAAAAAAAGAAGCCTTTCCACATTAAACCCACATTCATGTTAACATCATTTGGGTTTGATTAATGCATGTGAGACAACATATTATATTAGGAATAAACATGCATTTTAAAAATGTTGTGCACTAAAAAAAAGTTGTGATTCAGTGAAATAATTGTATTTTTTTTATCTGCATAGGAAAACGTAAAGTGGTGTAAAAAAAAAAAAAAAACTGTTTTAATTGTAACCAGTCCTATCAATGCAAGCTTCATAGACTTCTCAGCAGTTTACTCATCTGTCAGCAGGGTATTGCAGTGGCAGATTAAGCTAATCCAAGTTCTGCATCAAAAGGCTTCTAATGGAAGAAAAAACGTAGTCGTCAGCCATCCTTGACTGTTCAAGTGTGTTTGGTTCAACGTACAATCAAACCATTGTAGCCTGCGTGATGGCCAAATGCTCTGTTTGCCTGCCAGTCAGTGTGATTCTCACTCTGTGTCCATTTCTCTTGGCATTGTGTGACTTCTCTGTGTCTGTTTAATCCCTCACTTGATTAACTCTTTGAAGAGTAGGTTTTTCAGAATGTTTTTTTTATTCTAAGTCAGTGTTCTAGAACTCCATTGCTTTCAGTTACCAGTAGTGATTGTTACATCAGCATTAGAATGATCAGTTAAGAACATTCTAATCACACATTTGCGATCTTACACCTTAAAGGGTTAAAAAAAACATTAAAAAAAAAGGTACTCAAAACCCTTATTTGTTTCATACATCATGACTGTTCTGCCCAAGCCTGGTCTGTTTGCCAAAACCATGCTCCCAATTCATTTTAAGTGTCTGTAAAGAAAAATCACTGTAATTAATTCAACTTAGTTGTACATAGTTATTGAAAATTGATGCATCACTGAGCAGTAACCTGTCTCTCTATATAGAATAACCTCCAAAATGTAACTCTTGTGTCTTTTGTACAGCATCTGATTTAAAAAGGTGCCTTATTAAGTTTACCAAGGAAGAAAACAACTGTACACAGATTATGTCCAATGTATCAATTTTTAAGTAAATAACCTTATTTTAGTACACAAAAATGTGGTCTTGTCTCGGGTCATTATTTCAAATGTTTCAAGGTGACTGGGTGAAGATTTGACTAGGGCTGAGAAACCATATGAAACCACGTGGTTTTCAGTCTGTAATAGGCTGGACAGTCAGTTTAGTGTTATCTTTGACTGATTGTTTTTCTTTAAGTTTAACGGAATAAGGTTTAACATTCTCACACGTAACACTCACAAGTAAAACGAAGTGCAGTAAAATACATACGTCACTTCACTTGATTTTCGAAATGTAACCTTGTGGGTGTAGTTGAATTTAAGCTTGTATAATAAACACGAAACAGAAATATTGGCCAAGTTTTCAATCTTGATATAGTCCAACGGACCCATCTGGTGGACAGAAAGAGTAATTGCATCAACAAAATGATGTAGGTCGGCATCGACGCGAACTGCATGTAATGTGCAGTTATTTGCAAGTGTTTTATTTACATGCATCTTATTGTGTGAAGTTTGACGAGCTCTGCAAATCAATGTTAGTTTATTAAAGGTCTATTGTATGTGATACAATAGTGCAGGTTCCTGGAAACAAGGTGGCTACTGGCACAGCAGATAAGAATGTGACCAGTGTACATGCCAGTGACTGAGCATTATCATGACTCTTTCATAAAGCACATTATTTACTGTTGTGGCCTACCCTTTGGTATTCTTCTCTCGAGCGTCACTGAAACGTGATTGTGATTCATATTTCATAAAGGTGGGTTTGAAGATTTGTGCGTGTGTATGTATGTGTGTTATGTCTCATGTCTCACATCCAGGCTGCTGGCTTTGAATCACTAGAGGTCTGCCCATATGAGTTACTGAGCAGTTGAGTGTCCTTTTCTTTCAGCTTATGATTGTAGGCTACATCCTCAACCATTTCACCAGCCGTTGCATAAGGACCAAAAGTAAGCATTTCATGGAAGTGGAAACATACAAAAAAGCACCTCTGCATCATCGATTCACTTTGCAAGACGTAAATACAGCAGGATAGCAGCTGTCCAATGATATGTCCTCTATCGCTTTCCTCCCGTTAACGGCGTTTGGGCCATGCTTCAGGCGTTGCTTCAGGCGTTGCTTCAGGCGTTGCTTCAGGCGTTTCTGGACAGCAGGAGTCCGGCAAAGGTGTTGTCCGCCGTGTTGCTGTGCTGGACCATTCCCTCGGACAGTTCGAGGTGGAGCTGCTCGCCCCTCTCCAGCTCGAGGAGGCACAGGCGGGACACGGACCCCGCCGGCTCCCTCAGGTTCTGGCGGAGGGTGGCCGCCGTCGTATCCCCTCTCTTCAGGCGGGCCAGCGACGGGCCCGGTCCGAAATCCACAGTCAATATGAAGAGGTAGACCCCTGAGGCGGGCGCGCGGAACGCCCCCGTCTCCTCCGAGTACATCTGCCCGTGGTTCAGGAACACCTTCTCAAAGATCACCGTGCCCGTCCGGTTAGCGCCATCGTAGGTACCGGCGAGGAAGATGAAGGGCGCGTCTGTGATCTGGGTGAGTACTAAGAGAGAGACAGAGACAGACACTAAGGGTTCATGACCTGGTTATTTGGGCTTGGTGTTTGCCTGGGATGTTGATTCGGAGAAAAGTGCCACCCAAAGTAATCCATAGAATTCATAATAAATCTAACATCTTACTTAGTTAATTTCCATATAATCAGATATCAGTGGGAAAATTTCCCACTGCAGTAGTATTTTTTTTAAATAGTTTTTAATCCTTTGGGTGCTAGTTGCAAGATTTGAATTGCAAGGTTTGAATTGGTTTGCTTGGAAATATAATAATCTAATAAAACCTGCAGCATATTTATAATCTCTTTATGGCCCGCTACAGTCTTAATTAAAATAATTATTTTAAATAGTTTAGCATATAGGTAAGATTGACCCCGCAAAATATGTTGCAATTTTTTCTAAGCCCACAAGAGGGAGGTATTGCTGCACGAGCAGCACAAACTGAGTAGAAATGCTAATATCCTATTTGGTGCCCTAGTTCTTTGCAATTCATCCAATTCTGCATATGTATACAGAAGCCAAATAAATTCAGCACATCTCTTTAAGTTCAAAGTACAGTTATGAGTTCAAGCCAGCCAGCTTTTTCATATCACAGGAACAGGAGGTCAGTATAATGGAATCCATAATGAGATGCTGATCTTTATTAATATTTCAAATGGTTGAAGAGACAAGCTCATTCAGTTGGTGTACAAATTAATGACTGGTGGCCCTGTTGTTCTTGCTCATCTTATTGCTTTAATGATGGTAGGAACAAACCACATTGTGACGTTGTTCTTCGAACATACGTATTTACTATTTGATGATGAATCATCTTTTTGTTCACCCATAGTGCAGCTTGTTCATCTGGTTCTCATGCGGGATTTAGTCTGTTTGGATAATGGCTCAGCCAGTTTCCTCAGTATAACGAAGCCAAACAAAACACAAGCTATTAAATTATATCTTGTTAAAAAGATAATTTTTTTCATAAGAGTTGTGGCTTATTTAAAAGATGATGCACTACACTTCAAATTTAAGCGGTTGTGATGGAGTTATTGTTCAGTATATCGTCTAGTCCTCACCAGCTGTATCCAGAGATGCGTCCCGCTTGCTGCGGAGATCGACTGTCCTGCCTCCGTGACTCTCTCTCTGCTCCGCTTTCTTCTCCTTTTGTTGCCTCCTCTGCTTCTTTGCCTCCTTTTTCTTGAGCAGGGCCCACAGCTTGTCCAGTTCCAGGGTGCCTTCAGAGCCTGCCAGTCCGTCCATGCTGCTGAAGACATTTTTGAACACCCGGAGATGGTTCTCAAGGCCCCTGCGCAGCAATGCCACTTCACCTTGCAGTTCCACCACCGGGCCACCAGGAGCAGCATCCCTGGTGCAGTTGCAGCAGGAGATGCAACGCTGTTCCTCCAGCCGGCTCACTTTGGCCTCAAGGTCCTCCACCTCTTTCCCCAGGCTCCAGAAATCGCTGACGGAGTAGTCAGGGCGGTCTCCCATGGGAGAATCCGGGAGATCGTCCTCCAGGGGGTCCCCCCCGCTGCGTCTGCTTAGCCCCCTGGAGCCCCCCTCACTCGGTGCCCAGGCCTGGTCTTCCTCAGCCAGGTCTTCCTCCTGCACAGACTTCCACAGCGAGGTCAGGCTCAGGTTCTGGTGCTTGATCTGCACCAGTGTTTGCTGGATCCTGTCCCGGAGCAGAGGGATGGAGTACTCCTCCTTTTCGGGGAAGGGTTTCTCCATGAACTCCAGCACCTCCTCACCCAGCAGGACCTCCAGCACCTCCGTGTGCCGGATTGCGTCCTTCAGGAGGGAGGAGAAGGAGCTGGCCAGCCGCCTCATCTCGGCAGCCTTCCTCTGGTCGCTCTCCTGAAGGTTGCGGATCTCCTGCTGGCTGACCAGGTGGGAAGTCAGCAGCTGAGACATGTTGAGGTGCAGCACCCTGCTCTTGTCCTGCTCGAAGGCCAGCAACTCCTTCACCTGCAGCAGGCCATCTTTCAGGTCCTCTGCCGAGGTGTCCCAGCCCACCTCCCAACGGTCCTGCCCCCCCGCGCTGTCCTCTAGGGCCTGCCGGTTCTCGTAGGCCGTGCTGGTGACGTTAGCCACCTCCCTCTCCAGCCGGGCCAAGCTGGCCTCCAGGACCTTGCAGTCGCAGTCCTTGTTGGTGGTGTTCAGCCTGTAGATCTGCTTGAAGAGATAGTCCATGTCAATGTCCATCTCCTTCAGCTGCACGTCCTGTAGGGTGAGGTTGCTGGCCAGCTCGTTGACTCGGTTCAAGACCTCCACCTTGGCCGCCTCCACCTCCAGCCCCGTCTCCATGAACTGGATCTGGCTGTTGCGACCCGTTTGGTCGATCCGGTCCTCCAGGCCCCGGAAGCCCCTCTGCAGGTCCCGGATGTTTCCGGAGCCCAGGTCCACGTCCTCCAGCAGCGCGTTGACCTTCACTGTGTTGTTCACCACCTGGCCGTCCAGCCTGCGGATGATGTCCCAGACCGCAGGCCCCTCCACGGGCTGGCTGTGATATGGACCTTCTCTCTGCACCTCCTCCTCCAACTGCTCTTGCTTCTGCTTCACCTCAGTCAAGGAGGTGTTGAGGGAGTGGAGGTTGATCTGCTGGGAAAATTGTGGTAAATTAAGGATTAAAAAAATGTACAACGTTACCTATGTTATCTATTAATAACACCTTAGTGCCTATGGCAGAGGTAAATAATAATATAAGTAATACTAATAATGGCTTAATTTATTCATTGTATTTTTTCTTGTATGTGAACAAAATTATTTTCAGAAAATTGAAGTGTACAACCTTGTATTTTGTTTGAGAGCCCCGCTTAATCACTATTTTTTAAAAACCACTATTTAAAAATGTTATTTTTTTTACATGGATCGTAGGAGTATATGGGGATATACTGAATATGCAAGTTCATTGTCATTCCCCCACACGCTGACCTGTATCATCTTCTGGCTGCGCTTGATCTTGACGTCGGTGTCGGTCTTGAAGTTGGTGAGGTTGTAGTGCAGCATGGCCTGCTGGGAATGCACTCGGTCCTCCAGCTCCATGCGCTGGAGTCTCAGCTCCTCCTTCACCTGGTCCAGCTGGGAGAAGCTCTCCTCCAGCTTGGCCTCGAAGTCCCCCACCTCCCCCGCGCCGGGCTCTCCGGAAGACCCGCCCCGGCCCTCTCTCTCCTGCTTCAGCTGAGCGAGGTCCTGGGACAGCCCCCCCACCTCTTGGGACAGGCGCTCAAGCGTCCGGTTGAAGCCGTCGAGAACGGGCCCGAGCTGGGCCATCAGCGCCTCCATCAGGCGGGCGAGGGGCGGAATGTGGGGGGCGTCGGGGAACGGCGAAGCGCCCGGCGCAATGTCCACTCCACCCGGGCCTGTGGGACGCACGTTATCAGTGATTGGGCCTTTGGCTCAAACGCCGTAGCCAGCGAATAGTATTTAGTCCCGGGGTTGGGGTCATGGGTATTTTCTAGTTAATTTATTTAATTTTAATTAAATTTCCTGAATTGATTGTATCAAAATGGAATTGACCCCAAATCTGGTGAGAACAGCTTCACGTACTTTGTCCTGACATATTTTTTCAGCCAAGTTCCCCAAAAATATAAATAGCAGATAACTATATTTGGAGATTTTTTTCGTTTTCCGAGAAGTTCAGCTAGTGCACATCGACTTGTTTATGAGTACAAGATGAGGTAATGCTAGCGGGATTAATATTTCATGGCAGGGTAATGGGCTCCTGAGGCCTTTAAATAGCCTCTGTCCATCTCCAGGGGCTCTAAACCTGCCCAATCCCCCAATACCCTCCACCCCCTGCCGCCATGGGGCAGTAGGTAGGTGTGGCTTTGACTGTGTTTGGTGTGGATGTGATCTGGTGACGTTGCTATGGGAATGACGATAACCACTGTCGGTAACCGCTGTTGCTCATTTAACCTGGGTGGATGCACTTTTGCTCTCTTACATTGCAAGTCACTCTGGGTAAAGGCATATGCTAAATGAATGTAATGTAATTGAATGTAACGTAAATTGACTGTAACGTAAGGCGTACGGTGTGCGACTACCATTGGAGTCAGAAAACAGGATATGGCATGTGTGTGTGTGTGTGTGTGTGTGTGTGTGTGTGTGTGTGTGTGTGTGTGTGTGTCTGTGTGTGTGTGTGTGTGTGTGTGTGTGTGTGTGTGTGTGTGTGTGTGTATGACTGTGTGCTTGCGTGTGTATGTATGTTTATTTTTGGATTTAATTAAACCACTGAACTAATTTCAATAGTGTTTACATAAATTGAATTTGTATTAAATATGTAAATTAAAAATGAAAGTGAGTATGTTACTATGAGTGAGAGAGAAAGGGATAGCAATCCCATTGTTATTACTGTTATTGTTTCTGTTCATGTTGCTATTTATTCATTGTTTTGTGTTATTCTTGGATTTATATATTTAAGAAATTATTTGCTTTGGCAATAAGATTTAATAAGAGAGACGTGTATGTGTGTGAGAGAGCGAGATATAGACGTGTGTAGCTACAGGGCGCCCTTTATCGGGCACGTCCTCGTTCAACCATGTTTGAACTTCCTCAGGAGCTGATTTGCCAACGAAAAAAAAGAAAACCAGTATTTCCCACCCACTTCAAACCAAACAAGGTAACGTTAACGTTATGTATCCGCTCATTTTCATGAATATTTAACGATATTTACACATTTTATGAGCCTTTTTATCACGCCCCCTATGTGAAAAAAATGTCCGAAATCTGATTCTACTTCTGCGCTGGTGTACTACACTGCATAGTCTTGTTTACTTCGGGGGATTTAATTAAATAAAATGTCGCTAAAACTTTAGCTAGATAGCCAATATATTGGTTATTCAAACGGTATCTTTCTTGATGAAATAAACTAGTAACTGATTCTTAAAACAACAATAATCATGAGCTTGTTTATGGATTACAACAGCCGCCCGATAATGGGCGCCCTTTCTTTGGCAGTCTCGTCTCATCTTAAAGACGTTAAAACGAAAAAAAAAACACGTTATTGGCTTAAAAGTTAACATCGTTTTTGTAAAGAAATAAATCTCTTTTAAGCCAATAAACGATAGTTGTCTCCCCTTTTTTGACATTACTGTCTCATCTAAAAGACGTTAAAACAAAAAACTACCGGTCACGTCTAGGCCTACATGTTTAATATTGGCTTAAAACTTAGTTTATCGTATTGTGAAGAAATAAACCCAATATTGACATCTTTCGGACTGCCAGGTAAACTATCCAGATAGCCAGCTATTTTGCCAACATATTGGTTATTCAAACGGTATCTTTCTTGATGAAATAAACTATTAATTGATTATTAAAACAACAATATTCGTGAGCTTGTTTATGCACTACAAGAGCCGCCCGATAAAGGGCGCCCCTTTTTTGACAGTACTTTCTCATCTAAAAGACGTTAAAACAAAAAAAAAACTACCGGTCACATCTACATGGTTATTGGCTTAAAAGTTAGCTTATCGTTTTGTGAACCTAATAAATATAATATGTTCAATGGTATGTGCCCGAATACTATCAGTATCGTATGTTGATCACAAAAATGTCTGGTTTCCGCCCGATAACCGGGTTCGGTACGCTATATGTCTGTGAGAGCGAGATGTGTGTGTGTGTGTGTGTGTGTGTGTGTGTGTGTGTGTGTGTGTGTGTGTGTGTGTGTGTGTGTGTGTGTGTGTGTGTGTGTGTGTGTGTGTGTGTGTGTGTGTGTGTGTGTGTGTGTGTGTGTGTGTGTGTGTGTGTGTGTGTGTGTGTGTGTGTGTGTGTGTGTGTGTGTGTGTGCGTGCGAGAGCGAGAGCGAGAGCGAGAGCGAGAGCGAGAGAGAGAGAGAGAGTACCACGCATTAGCCCCTTTTCCACTGTGGGCCAAATCTGCTTGAACTTAGTTCCAGGGTTCCTGGGCCCTTTCCACTGTGCTGGGCTAGGCTTAAACAGGGCTTATGCAGGAACTTAAGCCCCGCTACAAGGCCTCTCCAACGGTCAGGGCCGCTTACACGTTATTACATGCTGGTCCTGCTTCAAGGTTTTTTTTTTTGTTTTTTTTTTAAACGCTCAAACAATCCATCAGCTGTCTTTTAATCCTTCATTACACAAAATCAATTTTACATTATCACTAACTAACCAGAAAACTATGTATGTCGCAAAACACAAAACAAATGGACCTCAAAAGAAACGAAAGCGCCAATATATGAAGTGAATCAGATATTCAAAACAATTAAATATGGCATCTGGCATCTGGCATGTGAGAAATGACAAGATAATCATGGGAAAGCTCCAGTAAGCTGGGATATAAAATGAGCGAGGGAGAAACTGAAAATTGAGTGTAGTAATTTGTTTATTGGCATAACGTTACTTGAGTTACGCCAGGTAGTTTTTAATTTTTTTTTTCCGCTGACACTTATTTGCCTGCTTTGCTTCACTTTTGTCAGCACCGCGATCAGCAATGAGTTATTTTGCGAGCCAGAATTAGCTGATTTTTTTAAACAAGTTGGCTAACTTTATGCTACCTTGCCGGACTTCCCAAGTTAAGTTCCCAACGGGGATAGCTGGAACAATCTCTCACTGATTTTCTTGGAGAGACGCTTCATTTTAGCCAAGTTGTTCTGTGGTAGCCTAAATATATTTGCTTGGCATAACGTTAGCTGACTAGGGCCTACTTACGGTGACACTTATTTTCTTGATACTAGCTACAGCGAATGTACAAATGATGACACATTATATTAAGGTAGAACCAATTATTTTATTGGTTATGACAATAATGCGTACTATGCCTGCATTAAACTCGGCTAATAAAGTGCACAATCTACCGACTCAATAGTTTTTGTTTTGGCTTTGAGACGCGAAAAAGATGTTCCGCTTCGTTGCCACGGTTACAGCTGGGCTACTACAGCCTGGCCGAATCCCAGTGGAAATGCTGCAAGTACTGTAGTCCTAGCTTTGGGTCCCGGCTTGAGTTCCTGGGCTTAAGTTCCCAGGCTTTTGTCCCACAGTGGAAAAGCTGCTACTGGGGCCTGTACCACACACTGGGGCCACACTGGGACCAGTAGCCTGTAATACTGGGGCCTGTACCACACACTGGGGCCACACTGGGACCAGTAGCCTGTAATACTGGGGCCTGTACCACACACTGGGGCCACACTGGGACCAGTAGCCTGTAATACTGGGGCCTGTACCACACACTGGGGCCACACTGTGACCAGTAGCCTGTAATACTGGGGCCTGTACCACACACTGGGGCCTGCACCACACCCTGGGGCCTGTACCACACACACTGGGGCCTGTACCACACACACTGGGGCCACACTGGGACCAGTAGCCTGTAATACTGGGGCCTGTACCACACACACTGGGGCCTGCACCACACACACTGGGGCCTGTACCACACACACTGGGGCCTGCAGCACACACTCTGGGGCCTGTACCACACACACACTGGGGCCTGTACCACACACACTGGGGCCTGCAGCACACACTCTGGGGCCTGTACCACACACACACTGGGGCCTGTACCACACACACTGGGGCCTGTACCACACACACTGGGGCCTGCACCACACACACTGGGGCCTGTACCACACACACTGGGGCCTGCACCACACACACTGGGGCCTGCACCACACACACTGGGGTAGGGCTGGGCGATATATCGTAACGATAATTATCGATTGCAATAACGGCCGCTGCCAGCATGTGGGGTATTGCCTTTCTTTTCATCTTTTTTTCTTTAATTATACCTGATGCGGTAGTAATCTAAACTTCAAAACCCGTGTGAAATTCTTCCGGGAAAAAAACGTCATCACTGTCTACTGCGTGTTGATAAGACGGACAATCACAGAAAGGCGTTGCGCTTTTCATGCGATTGACAAAAACACATCACATGATCACGTGAAAGCTGTACGACCTTGCTGCTGGTTGGTTGTCTTATCAACACTCAATAGATATCAGCGGTGATGTTTTTTTCCGGAAGCATTTCACGCGGCATCTGGATGTTTGGATGTTTACTGCCGTATATTGGGTTTACTTCAAGAAAAATAGACGAAAAGAAAGGTGCCCCACACGGTGGCAACGGCCGTTATTGCATTCGATAATTATCGATGTTGTATATCGCCCAGCCCTACACTGGGGCCTGTACCACACACACTGGGGCCTGTACCACACACTGGGGCCTGTACCACACACACTGGGGCCTGCACCACACACACTGGGGCCTGTACCACACACACTGGGGCCTGCAGCACACACTCTGGGGCCTGTACCACACACACACTGGGGCCTGTACCACACACACTGGGGCCTGTACCACACACACTGGGGCCTGCACCACACACACTGGGGCCTGTACCACACACACTGGGGCCTGTACCACACACACTGGGGCCTGCAGCACACACTCTGGGGCCTGTACCACACACACACTGGGGCCTGCAGCACACACTCTGGGGCCTGTACCACACACACTGGGGCCTGTACCACACACACTGGGGCCTGCACCACACACACTGGGGCCTGTACCACACACACTGGGGCCTGTACCACACACTGGGGCCTGTACCACACACACTGGGGCCTGCACCACACACACTGGGGCCTGCACCACACACACTGGGGCCTGTACCACACACACTGGGGCCTGCAGCACACACTCTGGGGCCTGTACCACACACACTGGGGCCTGTACCACACACACTGGGGCCTGCACCACACACTCTGGGGCCTGTACCACACACACTGGGGCCTGCACCACACACTCTGGGGCCTGTACCACACACACTGGGGCCTGTACCACACACACTGGGGCCTGTACCACACACACTGGGGCCTGTACCTCACACTGTGGCCTGCATCACACACACTGGGGCCTGTACCACACACATTGGGGCCTCACAACTCTACTTACCAGAGGTGTAAAATCCAGTTTCAGAAAGTAAAAGTGGGGTATTTGGTTCCAATCACCTGGATTTGCTAATTAGCGCACTTCTTCAGCCAGGAGGTAGAACTAAGTAGTAAAATCAGCTGGCTGAGTTCATGGGTAAAAAGAAATACATGGCAGGACTTTTACTTTCTGACCCCTGGACTTTACACCTCTGCTGCTTACCTCAGTCATCTGCAACAGCCCTGGCCCTGGGGTCCAGACCCCTCACACTGTTCCTGCCTAACACTCCACTAGTGTGTGATATATATGCAGGGGGTTTCTGTGTTCAGGGCATGCTTTCTTTAGAACAATGACATGATGTACACTGCTTATGGCTGCCCACATGCTGAGGTCAAAGGTCGCTTCCCGTGATGTCACCCTTGGGGTTGTGAACAGAGTGAATAAGGTCTCCCTGGTGACAGGCTACCTGCCAGGCTCCCGCCCAGCTCCATGTGATGTTGGGCACGGACACGTGAACACATGTGGTAAGGCAGAGTGAGAAATGCTTAAATGAATGCGTGCCCGCTGCCCGTGGTTCGGAACGGTTACGTTTTTACGCATAATTTTGCATAATTATGCCTAATTTCAAGGAAATTTTAAGGCCAATTGTCAAAGGGAAAGAAAACAGTTATTATTATATCATTACCGTTCACATGCGCTATTCATTTTGATTGGCGTGGATTTCTGGAATGTTTGTTTAAATGGGAGTGCGTTTAATGAGCCAGAGAGAGTGGCGGCGCGTTAACAGAGGGTCACGGACGACTGACCCTATTCCGTCCTCCCCAAACATGGAGAGGCGCACGGGGAGCTGCGGGAGCCAACGCCGCCAGAGGCAACTTGTTTTTCGCACTCGGGGCACGGAGCTGCACGCCGTCACAAAGCTTCCCCTCGTCCCGCCCGGACCCCCCGCCTGCCCCACACCGCTCCCACCGAGGGGAATTACATCATTCCTTTCAAAATGAGAAAAAATCCCCCTTTTCTCAGAAGAAAGAAAGGATTTCCCGTGGAGGAAGCAGTAAAGGACTGGAACAGTGTCGCTCCGCATTATGGCAGAAGAATGGGACGGTGGAAAGCGTCTGGGAATGAGCGCGGGGCCAAGTCTAAACCTGGCCGTTACGCAGCGTGTGGGATGTGTGCGAGATGAGCAGAAACCCAGACTGTAGATGATAACACGTCTGAAGAAAGCGCCATGTCAGATAAACGCGTGGAGAACACGCCACTGATGTCTGACAGTCTACCTGCAGTGCTTCGTTTAATCTTACTTGGCGATATGGGGAAACCCTCAGAAGTGTTTTATTTTCAATGTCTGCCACTGACTGCAGCACGGCAGTAGTGCCCAAGATAAACACCATGAAGGGGCTATTTGAGCATTCATATCAATCAGTGGTATCAGAGGTAAGAGATACCAGTGTGGTTAAGTGAATGATAAAGCATGCTCACATATTCAGAACATTGGTGAGTCGCCAAAACAATAGTAGTTATAATAATGTCCAGGAGATAAACTCCTTCTTCAAAAGGGATTTGCTGTCTGAACCCTCTTTTTTCTAAATATATTTTCCTTTGGATTAGCACGCCTTTTCTGAAGCTTTTCAGAAGCCAAAAAAAACTTTTGCGCAAGCAGCAAAAAGAAAACCGGCATACTTCGCCACACATCAGCTGAGGTGGAGAGGGAGGGAATAATTTTTAACTACTTAAACTTGGGGACGATTAGGTTGAGTGCTGTGTTTGACATTAGCTCAGAGGTCTGGTAATCGGAAAGTTCCCGGTTCGATTGTCGTCCCCGCAGGGCAAAAGTGTCAGTGTCCTTGAGCAAGACTCCTGGCAAACCCCTAATTGCTCCAGACAAGTTTTTTTTTTGCACCTTGTACGGCTGCCTTCACTGTTGGTGTGTGAGTGTGAGTGTGTGCGCGAATGAGACCCATAAATTGTGCAGCTGTAGTCGCTGGAAAAAGCGCTATATAAATGCATTACCATTCCCATGGCACAGCACTGTACTTAATGCAGCATCATATGGCTTAATTCTAGTCATCTCACAGGTGCCAACTGTGGTTACGAGTCTCACAAGTTAGACATGTTGTCACCCAGAGAGAGAGGGGCACAATCAGCTGGATATTCCTGCACGTATCAATCAATATTGGCTCGTCTGGCTGAACGGGCACCAACAGCCAACACACGCTAGCTTTGCTAGCTTTGCAGTCCTTCGGCAGTGGTGGTCAGAGAGAAGAGTGGCGTTTGGGAACCATCATACAGCAGGCATGGGGCAGCTCTGCAGGTACAGCAGGGGAGGAAACATCCCAGCGATGTATATTTTGGGAAACGTGGAGGCCAGACATACTCATGCTTAAGTGATTGATTGTGACTGGTGCTCTTTCCTGTCCTCTGGCTTTATTGTGCAGGGGCTGCAGGAAGGGCAGTTTGTTTTTAAACCCACATCCTTTGGGTGTCCAGCTGTGTTTCAGTGCTTTTCTGCCCCGTCTACCTCCCGCCCCCGTCCCACCCACATAAGACCAGGGCCCCGCCCCCATCCCACGCATGTAAGACCAGGGCCCCGCCCCCGTCCCACCCACGTAAGACCAGGGCCCCGCCCCCGTCCCACCCACCTAAGACAGGGCCCCGCCCCCATCCCACGTATGTAAGACCAGGGCCCCGCCCCCATCCCACGCATGTAAGACCAGGGCCCCGCCCCCGTCCCACGCATGTAAGACCAGGGCCCCGCCCCCATCTCACGCATGAAAGGCCAGGGCCCCGCCCCCATCCCACGCATGTAAGACCAGGGCCCCGCCCCCGTCCCACGCATGTAAGACCAGGACCCCGCCCCCATCCCACCCACGTAAGACCAGGGCCCCGCCCCCATCCCACCCACGTAAGACCAGATGTGCTCTCCTTCTGCCTCTTACCGGTTTGGCTGTGGCTGCGGTCATGGTCTTGGTTATGGTTGTGCTCCCGGGTCATGGATGTGGTCATGGTTACGGTGGGGGTTGTGGTCCCGCTCATGGTTGTGGTCCCGCTCATGGTTGTGGTCCCGCTCTTTGTTGTGGTCCCGCTCATGGTTGTGGTCCTGCTCGTGGTTGTGGTCCCGCTTGTGGTCATGGTCATAGTCCTGGTCATGGTCCTGGCCGTGGTCATAGTCTGGGTCATAGCTGGGTTCCTGGTCAAAGTCAGACAGGTCCATGTAGGATACGGAGGTGGAGGCGACGGCACTGGGCTCCGCATTGGGGTGGAGTGGGTCAAACGGTGGACCACCGGGGAGCTGGAAATCATTCTGCTCCCACGTCTGGTCCCCAGCCAGCAGTCTGTCAGCTCCTGGAGAGAGAGAGAGAAAGGGAGAGGGAAAAAGAGGGGGGGGGGGGGGGGGGGGGGGGGGAGAGGGAGAAAGAGGGGAGAGAGGGAGAGTGAGTAACGCTGGGAAAAGGCAGGTGAACATGGCCATGGGCCAACCATAACAGCACCGCAGCCTGACCATGACCAGGCTGGTGAGTACCAGTGTGGAGCTGCAGGAGACGTACTCCCCTGTAACCAGGCTGGTGAGTACCAGTGTGGAGCTGCAGGAGACGTACTCTCCTGTAACCAGGCTGGTGAGTACCAGTGTGGAGCTGCAGGAGACGTACTCCCCTGTAACCAGGCTGGTGAGTACCAGTGTGGAGCTGCAGGAGACGTACTCCCCTGTAACCAGGCTGGTGAGTACCAGTGTGGAGCTGCAGGAGACGTACTCCCCTGTAACCAGGCTGGTGAGTACCAGTGTGGAGCTGCAGGAGACGTACTCCCCTGTAACCAGGCTGGTGAGTACCAGTGTGGAGCTGCAGGAGACGTACTCCCCTGTAACCAGGCTGGTGAGTACCAGTGTGGAGCTGCAGGAGACGTACTCCCCTGTAACCAGGCTGGTGAATACCAGTGTGGAGCTGCAGGAGACGTACTCCCCTGTAACCAGGCTGGTGAGTACCAGTGTGGAGCTGCAGGAGACGTACTCCCCTGTAACCAGGCTGGTGAGTACCAGTGTGGAGCTGCAGGAGACGTACTCTCCTGTAACCAGGCTGGTGAGTACCAGTGTGGAGCTGCAGGAGACGTACTCTCCTGTAACCAGGCTGGTGAGTACCAGTGTGGAGCTGCAGGAGACGTACTCTCCTGTAACCAGGCTGGTGAGTACCAGTGTGGAGCTGCAGGAGACGTACTCTCCTGTAACCAGGCTGGTGAGTACCAGTGTGGAGCTGCAGGAGACGTACTCCCCTGTAACCAGGCTGGTGAGTACCAGTGTGGAGCTGCAGGAGACGTACTCCCCTGTAACCAGGCTGGTGAGTACCAGTGTGGAGCTGCAGGAGACGTACTCCCCTGTAACCAGGCTGGTGAGTACCAGTGTGGAGCTGCAGGAGACGTACTCCCCTGTAACCAGGCTGGTGAGTACCAGTGTGGAGCTGCAGGAGACGTACTCCCCTGTAACCAGGCTGGTGAGTACCAGTGTGGAGCTGCAGGAGACGTACTCCCCTGTAACCAGGCTGGTGAGTACCAGTGTGGAGCTGCAGGAGACGTACTCCCCTGTAACCAGGCTGGTGAGTACCAGTGTGGAGCTGCAGGAGACGTACTCCCCTGTAACCAGGCTGGTGAATACCAGTGTGGAGCTGCAGGAGACGTACTCCCCTGTAACCAGGCTGGTGAGTACCAGTGTGGAGCTGCAGGAGACGTACTCCCCTGTAACCAGGCTGGTGAGTACCAGTGTGGAGCTGCAGGAGACGTACTCTCCTGTAACCAGGCTGGTGAGTACCAGTGTGGAGCTGCAGGAGACGTACTCTCCTGTAACCAGGCTGGTGAGTACCAGTGTGGAGCTGCAGGAGACGTACTCTCCTGTAACCAGGCTGGTGAGTACCAGTGTGGAGCTGCAGGAGACGTACTCTCCTGTAACCAGGCTGGTGAGTACCAGTGTGGAGCTGCAGGAGACGTACTCCCCTGTAACCAGGCTGGTGAGTACCAGTGTGGAGCTGAAGGAGACGTACTCCCCTGTAACCAGGCTGGTGAGTACCAGTGTGGAGCTGCAGGAGACGTACTCCCCTGTAACCAGGCTGGTGAATACCAGTGTGGAGCTGCAGGAGACGTACTCCCCTGTAACCAGGCTGGTGAGTACCAGTGTGGAGCTGCAGGAGACGTACTCCCCTGTAACCAGGCTGGTGAGTACCAGTGTGGAGCTGCAGGAGACGTACTCCCCTGTAACCAGGCTGGTGAGTACCAGTGTGGAGCTGCAGGAGACGTACTCCCCTGTAACCAGGCTGGTGAGTACCAGTGTGGAGCTGCAGGAGACATACTCCCCTGTAACCAGGCTGGTGAGTACCAGTGTGGAGCTGCAGGAGACGTACTCTCCTGTAACCAGGCTGGTGAGTACCAGTGTGGAGCTGCAGGAGACGTACTCCCCTGTAACCAGGCTGGTGAGTACCTGTGTGGAGCTGAAGGAGACGTACTCCCCTGTAACCAGGCTGGTGAGTACCAGTGTGGAGCTGCAGGAGACGTACTCCCCTGTAACCAGGCTGGTGAGTACCAGTGTGGAGCTGCAGGAGACGTACTCCCCTGTAACCAGGCTGGTGAGTACCAGTGTGGAGCTGCAGGAGACGTACTCTCCTGTAACCAGGCTGGTGAGTACCAGTGTGGAGCTGCAGGAGACGTACTCCCCTGTAACCAGGCTGGTGAGTACCAGTGTGGAGCTGAAGGAGACGTACTCCCCTGTAACCAGGCTGGTGAGTACCAGTGTGGAGCTGCAGGAGACGTACTCCCCTGTAACCAGGCTGGTTGAGTACCAGTGTGGAGCTGCAGGAGACGTACTCCCCTGTAACCAGGCTGGTGAGTACCAGTGTGGAGCTGCAGGAGACGTACTCCCCTGTAACCAGGCTGGTTGAGTACCAGTGTGGAGCTGCAGGAGACGTACTCCCCTGTAACCAGGCTGGTGAGTACCAGTGTGGAGCTGAAGGAGACATACTCCCCCTGTAGCTTTGGATATGGGGGGCGGAGGGGTGGGGGGGAAGTATTAGTAAAAATATTTGTTATTCACATGTTGTCGAGAGATTCATTGTCAGAGGCCTTTGTAGTCAGTACAGGGTGGGGAGTGAACACATAGCCTGCCCTGGGAACGGCTTTGTTTTTGCCTTGATTATTTGTGGCCTGAAATTTAAAAGGGCAGCCAAGCATTTGAGGGTCTATTTATGAAATGTGCCCACGCATGCCGTCATCCATGTGTATGTGTGCGCGCATGTGTTTGAGTGAGTGCGTGCGTGCGTGCGCGCGTGCGTGCGTGCGTGTGTTTGTGAATGCGTGTCTGTGTGAGTGCGTGCGTGCGTGCGTGCATGCGTGAGTGAGTGCGTGTGTGTGAGTGCGTGTCTGTGTGAGTGCGTGCGAGTGCATGTGTGTGAGTGCGTGCGTGTGTGCTTACATGTGTGTGC
Organism: Synaphobranchus kaupii; assembly: GCA_029718625.1. NCBI lineage: Eukaryota > Metazoa > Chordata > Actinopteri > Anguilliformes > Synaphobranchidae > Synaphobranchus > Synaphobranchus kaupii. The sequence continues at coordinate 41,042,317 of CM056380.1, forward strand.
GTGTGTGCGTGCGTGTGTGTGTTACAGGTCATACACGGGAACACTTGGGAGGGAGCAGCTCCACTCAGGGGGCCCCTTTGGTGACCCTAAGAGGCGCTCACACGCCCCGCGGCTCCTGGCCGTTTCCTCAGTTTGTTGGCATTGAGGAGGCCGCCTTCGGGCAGGAGCAGCCAGCAGGGAGTCGGAGGGAAAAAAACATCACGTACCTGCTCCTCGGAGCCAGCAGAACATGCAAACGTACCTGCGTGGTGGGTCGCAGACGGTCCTGGCAACCCACTTCCTGCCGTCTGGTTGCTGGGGACAGTGTTGTGGCCGTCTGCAACTGTCGGACGTGAAGAATGTGAGGATGTCATTTTAACTGCGCCTCTGCTGTTCTCATAAAACACATACCGTACGTTTGCCTCCCTGCACGCTCCCCCTCTCACTCTTTCTCTCGCTCCCTCTCCCACCCCCTTCTCTCTCTCTCTCTCTCTCTCACTCTCACACTGGGTTTTTTATTAGACAGGATGTCTGTTCTAAATTAGACATTTATGGATTCTGGATCCATATGCTGGTGCTTATTGTTGTGAATATAGATATAAAATCCTGATCCACGAAACTGCGCTTATGCATATAAAGCTGACATTTATGGATACAGATTCTGTATGTTGGAGCTTAACATTGAGTGAGGACTCAAACTAAATTCTAGCCATTTAGAGGATTATACTTCAATTGCCCCGTTGTGCTATCTTGAGTTTTCTACCTGCGAAGAATCCACTTGGACTTGAAATGCTAGTTTCCCCTGAGAAATGAAATCACCGTTTCAGTAATGGGTGTGTTGTGGAACACATTTAGAAACAATGGGGAATTGTTTGCGGTGTTTGTCCATGTACTGTACATGGTGTGACGTAGGGGAGGTCTTCTGTGATTGGTTCTGCTGGCCACAATGATGTCACAGTACCTGTTTCCTCACAGTTGTGACCTCCATGTCCAGGGCAACATCTCCAGAGGAGGGCTGTGAAAATCTTCTGCTGCTGCCTGTACACTGGACGAGTGGACAGCTTGTACCTGCCAGCACAACCCACACGCACGCACACACACACACACATGCGCACACACACACACACACACACACACACACACGCATGTGCGCCCACACACACACAGGGAAATAGGTCATTTATAATTCATGACCATTGTATAGACATGATTCTTAGGAGTTGTTTGGAGGCACGTGTGAAACTTAAGGAGGTTGTGAATTTAACATTGGCCCCCAGAAGCAGGAGATGATGGTGCATGCTGGGAGTTTGAGTACAGCACTTACATGACCAGCTGGCAGTCAGGCGTGCCGTTGGGGCAGGGGCTCTGGGACTTGATAGTGTACTTTTCCGTGCCACAGGAAACCACCGTGGTCACCACTCGGTGGTGAACGAAGGTGCACCAGTTCCTGAGAACACACACACACACACACACACACACACGATTAGCCCGACACACCCCTGTACCAGCACACGCACACACACTCTGCCAGGACTGATGCGATGATCCCAAATCACCTCAACTGTCCTGGGACATCTTCCCATGGTGCAATTTCCTCTGTGGATATCCTCTTCCCCGCCCCTCCTCACAGTTGTGCATTTGTTTGCAGTTCTGTGGCTTCCCTTCCTGTCCTGTGGCTCAGAACTGGTCACAGCTGCTTCATACTGGCCATAGTTTAGGCTTTGTGTTCAATTCAAACAGCAGTTTGCATCAATGAGTAGTTCCAAGTGGTCACTTAGGCCTGTGTTCAATCAACATTTGTCCTTTACTTTGACACTTTTAATTCACAAACTCAATTTGGCAAACTAGTGTTAGTGATTGATTGTTCAACTCGTCACACCATGTTTGTGAAGAATAAAAATTATTATTGCTTTCAACAGTTAGTCAATGTTAAGGACAAATGTTTATTTTATCCTGGCCTCAGTCTTTTTGTTGAATCAATGCAGTGTGTATGTACAGGGCATTCTGCAGTATGTGTGATTATACAGTACATGCATGCATTCATATTAGAATCTTAGATCACAGTAACTGGTTGTAAATGATTCAGAATAGACTATGCACTGGGATGTCTGTTTGAGTTGCTGTGAGTCTGACAGAGTATGTGCGACTATACATGTATGTGTTCATATTTGAATCTCAGAACACTGTTGCTGGTTGTAAATTATACAGTATGGACTTTGCACTGGAATATTTGTTTGGGTTTCTGGCCAACAGAGGTTATGTAACCCTTCCTAAATATTTTCATGGCAATATTTCACCCTGCTTGGAATGAATGCAGTTTGCTAGCCATCTGTGCAATTTGGCTCAGTCACATAACAGTACTGTTGACAAAGCGCTTTTCCGTGTTTTTTTATTTTAACTCTGTTTGCACAGGAACAAGAGGGTGGTCTCCAGTGTGAGTCTCTTCACTGACTGCACCTGAACTGATGACATGACACCTGGATACCACTGGCTGCAGTACAAGCTCCTCCCTGAATTATGACATCACACACGGAATACCAAAATACCCGGTGTAAACTCCTCAATTATGACGTCATGCCTGGACATTCACACTGTCTGCAGCACAGCCTCCTCCCTGAATTATGACATGACAGCAGTCCCCGGGAAACAAAACGAGACCTTTCCCTCCCAGACAGACTACCAGGACCTTCAAAGCTGCCCCATTGTGCCTCAGTTCCACGTAGTCCCAGCACTGAAAGAATGATGTCTCCCATCGCTCCCCGAGCCGCATGTTTTTCCCACAGCTACCACCTGATCGATGGACATTAGTCCCCACGCGGCTTCCCTGTCTAACTGGCTCCAGGTTGATCTGTCTACAGATTCCAGAGGAAAAGAAAAATAGCCGGGTCGCAACAGAGCGAGGGATCCGTCCATTACCCACACGGACAGCCCCGGAGAGAACGGTTTTCGCGGTCGTGGCGGGGGTCGTCTGCGAAGCCGGCCAACGTGACACGAAAACCTTGGGCCCCGTAACACTGGAGTTCAGAGTAGATACACGGGCCCTGTCATCAACGCCGACCCAAAGGGCTCAACACCGCGGAAATGAAGATGACTCCAGACGGGGGCAAGGAAGGCCTGAGATGTAGCACATGGCCCGGCGGCGTGGAGGAGTAAACATTGTTTTTGGCTCACCTATTATACCGCTGACGCAACGTCCGTTGTTATGGCAGGAGAGCCTGCCCTCTCACTGTAAAGACTGTAAAGCGCTGCTGTGTGATGTACCGGGGGGCCGGCAGGACTGGTGGTAATTAGCGGCGTTTCTCTAAAAGGAAGACCCCGGCGCTGGCCTTGGTGCGGAGTCCAAGTCCACAGGGAATGAGGGCATGCGCCTGCTGGAGGCCATATCTCATGAGATATAATTACGCGCAGTTCCCGCCCCTTTTAACACGCCCAAGGTCGCCAAACGCAAAAACACACAGGACCCTGTGGTTAGCGTGTCCCATTGTGTGAGAGCTCTCGGTCAGTTGACCTCCCATCCACATGCTGAGCCAATACAAACACTAAGAGGATCTGGAGTACCGGGTGGGGTTCGGGTCAAGAAAGCTGGGGCCAGGATGGCATCAGGGTGTTCCCCAGGCAATGCAAAACAAGCTGCTGGAATCAGAATGTGTCAATAGGGGCAATTGTGGAGCAGGATTTTGGGTGGTTGGGTGGTCTCTGGGGTTTGAGATACAGCAGGGTCAAGTAAGGGACACACAGCTACTGAAGGCGAACTGTCTGGCGTCCGCAAGCAAGTAGAAGCTCTGTAATCATGGCCAGTGACATCATCATTGTGCGACTGACTGCGCCTAAGCCCACGTGGTCAGTGTTCTGATGCTCGGACAAGTACACTGCAAAAACCAAATTTTAATGTTATATTTGTTACTTTTTTGCTAAATAAGACAAAAGGACTGTCAATTGGGTGAGAGGTTTACTCATTTCAAGATTTGCCAGTGGGGTAAGATAATTTCTCATGACAAGACTAGAACACTTGTTAAGACAGACATGTTTTTACAGTGCAGTGCTGTATGTAGGCTACAGATGGAGGCTGGGCAAAGATGCAGCACACAGGGTGTGGCCTCTCCACACCTACACAGATGGACTTTAGAGCACGTGGCAGCCAACCTGGCATCCCACCAAAATCATGGTATCCACCATGGGGGTGAAAAACAACACAGAAAGATATATTCCTGATGATGTCTGTTGGAACGCTTGTATGCAATATTTATCTTTTCAAATGGACAAATGAAAACCTCCGCTGTCCGGTTTCCGCTACAGTCACACACTGTTTATATCCTACTCCAGACAATCCAACGCAGCGATAAACACACTTGTCTTGATTCATTTCCAGTGTAATTTTGACATAAAGAGTGTATGGAGGTCATTGCCCCATAAATAACAGAAACAAATGTCTTACGAAACGCCTATAATTCTCTAACAAAGACAATAGGGCGACAGCGTAGCACAGGAGTGAATAACCGTGGCCTTGGAGAGCTGCGGATCTCTGCTGGTTTTCACTGGTCCTCGACACTTGATCATTGATCAGTTAAATAAGTTGATTATACAGCAAACTCACCTGATTTTTAAAACAAACAGGCCTAGTGGCTCTCCAAGACCAGAGTTGGCTAGCCCTGGCATAGAGGTATTTTGCTGAAATGCTGGACTCTGGCCAACTGTAATTGGGTAGTCTGTTCAAAGACCAACTATTGCTAATCCAAGACTGTCAGTGTCTAAGACAGTGACCTGATTGGTTAGAGGGGAGACCAGTTTGATTGACAGTTCAGACCCCGTGCGCAGGTCCTGGTGATGTCATAGGGACGCGGCACAATGCGCCCCTTCAGCCACGGCAGCCTCCTGCTCCCTGCCGATTGGCTCCCGCTGTCGGGAGGAAGGAAGAGTCTGACGGCCTCCCACGGACTCCAGCATCCTGGGAACCTTTCCCACACGGGCCACACGGAGACAGGACGCCACCGCTGACCCCGGCCCCCTCTCGGACCCCCCCCCCCCCCCCCCCCCCGCTTCCTGACAGGTGACATCACAATGCCGGTGGCCACGGCGAGGATCTTTTTTCCACCCGTGGGTGTGTTCGCGTTATCCGGGGGAAAGACTGAGTGGAAAGCGGCGCAGACCCAAAGGTTGTGTGTATCCTCTGCGTGCATCTTCTCCACCCTCTCACCCCCTCGTGACCGTTTCGGATCTAAAATGCTTAGTGCAGAGTTGATCAGAGACGCTGAAATCTCGCCTCAAGCTTGAATGCTTTTCTGTTGTGATGAATGAAAAAGGAAAACAAATATAAGAGCTCCATTCTTATATTTGTTTGGATCCAAACTGAGGCTGTAATTTTGCTGGGCCGAAGTGCGTTTGGCCTTAATTTTTCGCATTCCTAAGGCTACACTTTGTTGCTGGGTACATGTTACATCTGGCAAGGACAACAAGGTCTCCATTATGCAGTTGTTGTTTCTTTAGTGTTTTTAAGTAAAGCCACATTGACTGTTATTCTATTCACAATGTTTCAGCTCTTCGGGGGGGAACCAGCTCTGCTCCAGATTGTGTTGTGCCAGATACAAAGAAAAAACAAAACAAGATTAATGTGGAGTCTGTTTGGAGTCGACGTTGACCCAGAAATCAAATTCAGCGCAGACGCGTTTTAGTATTTCAGTGGCTTGCAAACTGAGCCAGGGAGCACAATCAGGGAAATCACATTTAGTGTAGTGCACAAGCACCAATGAGAGTGGCTAAAATAAGAAAAAAAAGAGCTAAGAGCTAAGGGTGGAGTCAGAGCCTTTCTGCTCCAGCCCTGATTCTGGGTTTGGAGCTGAGATGGAGATGTTTCAATGGGACAGTGTTTCTGGGTTGGGGGATGGCACATAGACTGTATAAAAATATGGACAAAGCCACTGTGACGTCACCCATTGCCTTTCCACGGCCTCATAAAAACCATAGACTGTATAAAAATATGGACAAAGCCACTGTGACGTCACCCATTGCCTTTCCACGGCCTCGTAAAAACTGAATTGAAGCTCAGAAGTCTTTTTCGCCGGCCGTTTGTACAAACTCCGCCTGCTCCGTGGAGCCGAAGTGACCTTGGCTTGGACACAGTATGATTGACAGTTCGGAGTGGAGAAGCAACAGAACTATAAAGCCCACAGAACTATATAAAGCCCATGACCTGACCAAACCCACCATTTTGCAAAATAAACTCGCGGTAAACTTCCTTAAGTTGCTAATGTTTTATAATATAACATTTAATTTTCATCCTCGATTTTACTGTGTCATTTATTCGCATTGAATGTGTGGTATTCGTCACATAATTAACGTTCATTCAGTTATCTTCAATTTATATTCAGCTAATTTGATTAGCTAGATAGCATACCAGCTGAGCTCGGTAGCCAAGCTAGACGCAATGCATCACCACCATTGCTAACCGCTAATTAACTCGACTGTGGCAGAGCAGTCTGTCACGGTTTGCCGCAGCATGAAACCCCGTTCTGAAAACTCTTCCAGATAAAGTGGGGATTAAGGTTAGTGGGTTCACACGCTAGCTAAAAGCACAGTAGCTACATCGTAGCTGGCATTAACTTTCATCTGCATCCTGTAACCTAATCACAAACATTGCAAACATTTACAAACGCAGACACCGTATTCTTTTCCGATAAATTATTGGTTTTATTTTAAACATCCCCGTATTGAGTCAGTACAAACATACCGCTAACACGTCGTTGGCTCTATTCCCCGCACATTTTCCTAATTTTTGGCACCTAAAATGATCCAGGTGTAGAAATGTCCAGTTAGATTTATAGCTAGAGCAGCTGGCTAACGTTAGTAACGTTAGCTAGGCAATCACGGTAGCTAGCAAACTTATATGGCCAGTCAGCAAGGATTACTTGACAGCAAGGATAACTGTTAAATTAAAATGGCTTGCCATAAGCTATCGTTAGCTTGCTAGCTAAATGTTAAAACGACTTACCGTGAGATATCGTTAGCTTGCCTGCTAGCTAACCCAGCATTGCTAAGCAATGGTAACGTTCATGACAGGGGAGTACATAACAGGGGGCTATTGCGTAGGCTACGGGAGCGGTTGGAATAGCTAAATTAATATCTAAATTGATAAGGTTATACGGGTATGGAGCAATTGATTTGAGATACTTAACCCATAGTTTGGCTGCTTGCTCCGAGACACTGGGCCTGTAGTGTAGCTGCAACATCCCCTTCTGTCTCATCTTACGGAACAGCATTTTTTTTCGTAGTAGACACATCATAGCTCGCTCCAACCAAAATGAATATGTGATGACAAACATGTTGAAGATGAGCGGGTAAGGCACTCAATTTATTATGCTACGAACTGCGTCCACAAAACAACAGCTTGTTCACGGTAGGCTACTAAGGAATGTTCTCCATCGACTTCCACTCAAAAATACAGCGTGTCTCCCTGTCCCAAGCATAGACTGTATAAAAATAGGTCCCGCCCCTCCGAGTCAGGGCAGTGAGAACCATATAGAACCAATCTATGCCAGTGATCCCAGGACTCAACCTGTCCCTCTGATTGGTCCTGAACAAATGTTAATACCCTGTCCAAACGACACAATATTTGAAAAAATCAGCACATGCACAGGCATTAGATGAAGGAAAGGCACCTATTGCAATTACATTTTTTTGTGTAAAAAATGTATTGACTGAGTATTTTGACCGCATTGCTGCCATTGACTTACATGGGGAAAGACCTATACTGGAGCCAACCACAGTGGCGCTAGTGAGCAACGGCACAATGGCCGCTCCCAGCCCAACCAGGAAGTGAGCTTCAAAACGAAAGCCCAGTCTTGGCCCCTTGGGATGGCAGCAATAAAGGAACTCCTTACAGTTCCTGTGTCCCACTGGTTCAAGGTCCTACTGTCTGTGTTGAGGAAGTGGGATAGGTTTGTTCCTCTGGCTGCAGAGATGATGGCTGCCAGGAGAGGAAGGCAGAGACATGAACGTCTGTTTAGGAAAGCGCCCTGTCCGCTATTCAACTGCCAAATACTCGCTAAGAGGGCCTGACAACACCAATTGGAGTGTTTCCGCCCTTACTGCTCCCTTCCAGTTCCTGTCATCCTCCGGTCACTTCCTCTCTATTCGCACGTCTCCCCGACAGCAGCCCGGACTTCTAGAATGATCCGGGGACGGTTCCGCTCCATACCCCACAAGCTACTGTGCGAACACCTGGCTTTGCTGCCAAGGTCCACCGCCAGGCCTGACTCTCTGCCCTTTTCCACAGCTATCATCGATGCCAAGCAGCGTCCCTGGAAAAGCTTCCTGCTCATTGACATTCCACCTGTGCCCTGTGTACTATCCACAGGGACCCACTCAAACATTCCACGTTCCACACCTGCCGCCTGGCCCTCTGCCCACTTGAGCAGCCAATCAGCACGCCGCGTTCTAGTAATCCCTGGAAGGGCCGACCTGCTGCACCTATGACCTCACAGGACTCCCAGTGAAAACTGAAACTCGCCATCAGAAGAGTTACGAAAACACCAGCTCATGTACGCCAGAGAAATCTGCTCTCCATTACAATAATGGTGCTCACACAGAAAGCCTGCCTGAGAAAAGTTTCTTAAAAATGTTGAACAGGGCCACATGAAGGAACTAATTGTGGCTTGTTTTGTGGATTTCTCCTCTGGGGAGAGCATTAACTGAGAATCAGGCTGGTTGCATTGCAATTTGGGGTGTAATGGGTGCATCAGGGTTAAAATAATTTGCCCCTGGTAACAGATCTACATCAGAGATTATGCAATGAGTTCAGGGTCTTTCAGTTTTATCATTTAGTTTTAGTTTAGTTTTATCTCCAAGCACAGGAAATCCGTAACCCTGTCATGTCTTCCGCCAATTACGCCAAATTGGTATTGATTCCCGGATGTAAGAAAATTCTGTGTACACTCACAAGCCAACACTTAGGATGCGGAAGACCACAAAGCCAAAAACATCTTGTAAAGTAAATGGAGTGTGTGTGCGGAGCTTGTATATGCAGTCGGCGCACTGACGGTGGTTCGTCTAAATGTTTACGTAAAAACAAAGAAAAGAAAATAAACTTTAGTTTCTCAGCAGGTTGTCCTGATTAGAGAAGATGGGAAAGATCCACACTACACGCTCCCGACAAGTTTGAACACTGGGGAAGTGGCTCGCATGACATGAGAAAAAAGGCTGGAAACATCTGACAGACAGTTAACTACATCAGTGTGTTCCCGCTCCCTAGATCCACATGTTTTACTTATGTACATGAAGCCAAAGAGACACGATTATCATTGAATATTTTAAAGGGAATATGAAAATTTGATGCACGTGCGGTTGTAAGTGCGCCTGTATTTCTGCACGTCGCTCTCCCCCCCCCCCCCCCGTGTGTGTGTGTTTCTCTCTAACGGTGGGGATATTGACGTAAGCCCATCAGGGCTCAAATGCCAGACACTCTAACAGCCAAAACGGGGAGGAGAACATCTCACCCTGTGCGTGCTGGGTTGTGTTGGCTCCCATCCACTCCAGTGGGGGGTCCCTGTTCTGGACGACCCTGAGGGCCGAAGTCAGGTCCGTTGGGTGGTGGCCCACGGGCCAGTGGGGGGTGCATGGGTCCCTCTGCGGGGGTCCTGTGAGCCAGAAGGTGGGGTTCAGGTCCGGTTAGAGGTGGCCCGTGACCCAGAGGGTGGTGGGCGGGTCCGGGGGTGGCCAGTCTTTGCCCGTGGGTCCCGCTGCGGTGGTACGTCCCGGAAACCCCGGGGATGACGCGGTCCCAGCCGCCATGCCCCGGGACCGTCCCTGGCTCGTCCTCCACCTCGGGGTCACGCGCCCTGATGTCACCCCGTGCCCCCAACGCCAGCCCAACCAGGAAAACCAGGGTCCTCACAGCCATGCTCCACAATACAGCCTCCTCCGTAGCTGCCAAAAAAAATCTGAGCTCTGCTCTGCGACAGCTTTTTGTTTTAAGGAGCTGCTCCAAGTGCGTTTGGAAACTCCCCGCCCCCCATCTCAAAAACCCCTCCTCCCCACATCCCAGAGTCCCCCCCCCCCCCCCCTTCTCTTCCCTCCACTTCTCTCCTCTCCTCTGGAAGGTTTGAAAGACCTCCAACAATCATCGGAAACGATCCGCCCCCCCAACTGGAAAGGTCTTAGGCTCCTGGAACAATGCAGCGGTGCCCTCCCCGAGCCCCCACAGACCCCCCCCCCCCTCAGACCAGGGAGACGCTGGAGGTCTCGGCTCCCCCAGGGCTCAGAGAGCCCGGCTGAGGAAGCCGTCCATTTCTCTTGGCAGGTCTCTGGAATTCTTATCGCACGACCCCCCCCCCCAGCCCTGTTTCCTCTCATGCCGAGAGTCCAGGAAAGGGAAGCCGGCAAAGGGCAAGATTGGATGAGTTTGAAAGCGGCGTGGAGGAGCTGTAGCCGCTGAGATAGGGGATTTATGTGCCTATAGGAAAAGAGTGCCGAGAATCATTCCTTCCCTCCCCCCCCCAAAAAAAACCTGCTGCACTCCAAGTTTCGAGCGAGACGGGAGGCCTTTCTTGCTGGTGCGGGGCGAGGAGATGGGAAAGATACAGGCCGTGACGTCAGGAACAGCCGCCGGGATGAGTCAGTGTTTCGTTTGAAACCTTATAGCTCCCTCCATTCACCGTGCATTCGCTGCTATGGAGACGGATGTTAATTTATTTTTATTTTTTTTCCCTATTCTGGACCACATTAGTGTGTGTTTTGACCCTGGGGCACATTGGTCATCTGTGGACATTTTGGAGGATTGGGTGATTCAGACGTTTTCTCTTTCTTTCCCACGTTCTTACTCAAAAGACTACGGCCAAGTAATCTGTACATCTGCGCTATCTCACCGTTACGTTTCAGCTAAAAACCTGCTGCCAGGACTCTTATCTCTCCCTGATATTAGTTTGTAGAGATGGACAACAAAGAATGATGACGGCTGTAAACTGCTGCTCGGGTAGGCTGCAGTACTCTACACTACCCTCTCATCTCTCTCCCAAACAGACGCGTCATAAGGACTCACAAGGACATCCCAGGGATGACATTCTTATGACAGGATAGACACACAGGGATCATTGCTGCTTCCCCCACAGTTTGCAGAACCAAAATTCTGACATCAAATATTCACATCTACCCACGTAAACCCCCCCCCCCCCCCCCCCCACCCCCCCGCCCATAGCCCCCGTGGAGAGCACCTGGTCCTTAGGCATCTTGGCGAGAGCCCTGCTGATCACAGACGGCGATAAGGGTTTCTTGACTGGGCCAGATTGAAAAAAACCCTGGGCAGATTAAAAGCTTTGCCGGGCGCTTTACCCCAGACAAGCAGCAGGTGGCAGCACATTTACACATAAAGAGCCTTTGTTTTCACAGCCTCTCGGTGGGGCCAGACCTCAGCCACTCTGCTTGGGCCGGACAATAACATCCAACCAACAAAGAGGCAGAGGAGAGGAGAAGAAGAAAAAACACATTCCTCACCATCATAATAGAGAGTGTAGTGCCATAAAACACCAATAAGTACTGTTTCTCTCTCTCTCTCTCTCTCTCTCTCTCTCTCCATCACTCTCCCTGTCTCTCTCTCTCTCTCTCTCTCTTCCCCTCCTGGCTGCTCTAATGTCTGTGTGTGTATATGCGTGCACGCGTGTGTACATGTGTGTGTGTGTGTGTGTCTACAGCAAGGCCCGACCCCTTGACTCTTATGACACGCACTGCGATATAGGAGCTTCAGCATGATCACATACACATGCACTCCTGCAGACACAAAGCTGGCATGTAAAAATGGCCACCCTGTAATCAGCCCCACTATGTAAACCCTGTGCACATCGAACAAAGCCGGTCTCCATGCAGCAAGAAGGACGCTGTAGTTTTGGGAGAGGGATGGAGAACATGACTAATTTACGGCATGAATGTTCTATGTGGGCCTGGCCTTAAACCACAGGTTTGATTTAGGGCAGTGAGAAACAGTCGTTAAGAGCAGCCAACCTGTCAGATCTTTCTAAAGCCGTAAAGGGAATACACACATTTCCTGCAGCGTGATGTATGTCTTTGGGGTGACTGGGAGTGGGGTCAGGGGTCGCAAGGTCATTGCTAGGGGGCTGGCTGAGGCCAAGCTCAACATCAAAGCCCAGCCAGACAGCTTTGCTTTCTTTCTTGGCTTAAAACAAAATGGCCGAACTTTAAATTTCCTGAAGATATCATTGGGGTTGTAACAAGTATTTTTAGACACATTTGTAAACAATGGATCTCTCTTGAATGGCTTAAACACCTCGAAGCAGCCACTGGAAACTAGCCCACACAGAGGGACTTATGCGCAAGGGCCAGGCTTCTCAATTTAGGGCTCACACACAGCTGGCGAAGGGATTAAATGGCGCAGGCTTGTTTTCAGCCGCCATAGTCGCCTCTACAGATCTCTTGTAAAGAAGCGCTCGGGTTCCAGTGTCGCCAGGGCGTGAGCCGTCTCTCAGCCGCACGTTGCCAGGGCGTGAGCCATCTCTCAGCCGCGCGTTGTCAGGGTGTGCCTGCGCAACTGGCTAGCGGACAGAGCCCCCGGCGATGATGGGCCAAGCCGCCGTTCAGGTGGAAGTGTCGAATGACGTGGCCTCTTGTCAGAACAATAAAGTGCAGGAAAAAAGGTGATGATATCACTGAGACAACAGAGGGAGGGAGGGAGGGAGGAAGGGGAGGGAGAGAGGCTGTCACATTGATTGAATCACACGTGCGTGTGTGCGTGCGTGCGTGCGTGCGTGCGTGCGTGCCTTTGGCAAACGAATGGGACGTTAGCTGCTTTTGCTGATGTCCTGACCTGTCTCTGCGATATTTACAACATAGCCCACCATTGATTTCTTTATTTTTTCCATTTATAGCCTTTTTTTTATTTACAGTGGCTGAAAGTGCTGTCCCTAGCATGTTCTGGTTCTGGTGGATTGTGGGAATGCCAATCACTGGTGAGTGGCAGCCCCAGGGCATTGTGGGTGTTTGAGGCAGCTGCCTTCCCAGGTAACAAGGAACATTTGGGATCTTTAAAGAATGTTCCCTATACAGCCCTGTAATGTCATTGTAGAACATTACATTGGGAACATTCTGGGGTGTATAGGGGAATGTTACTCCAAGATCACAAAAGAACATTCCAGGAACATCCCATAAATGTCAGACATTGCAATGTGTTCCCTGGATGTCATAATGTTTAGTTCCCTTCAAGTCCTCAGAACATTCCTATAACTTGATTGTGGAACTTCCCCTTCACATTCCACAAACATTACAGGAACATTCTATGTAAAATAAGTGAATATTCTAGGAATGTTAGTCGAAACGTTCCCTTTGGGTTTCTCTAACGCTTGGATTTAACGTTCCCTTACTGTTAGACCGGAGTATATTGCTAACATTCCCCATACATTCTTTCCACGTCATTACAAAATGTTATTTTGGGAACATTCTGGGGTGTATAGGGGAATGTTACTCCAAGATAACACAAGAACATTCCAGGAACATCCCATAAATGTCACAAACATTGCAATGCGTTCCCTGGATGTCATAATGTTGAGTCCCTTTCAAGTCCTCAGAACATTCCTAAAACATGATTGTCAAACTTGTCCTTCACATTCCACGAACATGACAGGAACATTCTATGGAACATAAGTGTAATATTCTAGGGACATTAGTCCAAACGTTCCCTTTTGGTTTCTCTAATGCTTGGATTTAACGTTCCCTTACTGTGAGACCGGAGTATATTGCTAACATTCCCCATACATTCTTTCCACGTCATTACAAAATGTTATTTTGGGAACATTCTGGGGTGTATAGGGGAATGTTACTCCAAGATAACACAAGAACATTCCAGGAACATCCCATAAATGTCACAAACATTGCAATGCGTTCCCTGGATGTCATAATGTTGAGTCCCTTTCAAGTCCTCAGAACATTCCTAAAACATGATTGTCAAACTTCTCCTTCACATTCCACGAACATGACAGGAATATTCTATGGAACATAAGTGGAATATTCTAGGAATGTTAGTCAAAATGTTCCCTTTGGGTTTCTCTAACACTTGGACTTAACGTTCCCTTACTGTGAGACCGGAGTACATTGCTAACATTCCCCATACATTCTTGCCACGTCATTACAAAACGTTATTTTGTGAATATTCTGGGGTGTATATATAGGGGAATGTTACTCCAAGATAACAAAAGGACATTCCAGGAACATCCCATAAAAGTCACAAATGTTGCAATGTGTTACTTGGATGTCATAATGATTAGTTCAAGTCCTCAGAACATTCCTACAACTTGATTGTGCAACTATTATTAGATCTTTGGCCTGTTCTTCTGCTGCTGAGTAGATGGTGATATGTAGTCCCATTTAAATATATTGTTGTGGCATTTTGGCTTTATTGGACAGTAATCAATGAGAGACTAGAAAATCAGAGGGAGAGAGAGAATGGCCTTTGAGGTTTATCTTGAGCCGGATTTGAACCCATGTTGTGGAAAACAGGAATCGCTGATGACGTGATTTACCTGGTTGAGCTACTAGAGGACCTTGTCCTTCCCAGGGAGCAATTTTCAGGCTAAAAGCCCCAAAATAAACATCTATTGCAGTGAGTGAAAAGACCTATTAAAATGGTTCCAAAGTTTTTTTTTTTCTACATCTATTTGTCGACCTCTTTCAAGAGTTCTTGTTTAGACCACGTTTCAACCAATTTTTTTCATGTAAATAAACAGCACAGCAAGTAGGAATCGAACTCACAATCCTCGAATCTGAAGACAAGAGCGTTTCCACCGAGCCATCGAGGCCACGTGTTTACCAGTGTGTTCAAATGTAGAAGTCCACACACATGCGCATAGCAGAAATTCGTGCAACATTATTTTTGGGTAAAAACTCCGTCTGCCTCGGATAGAAACTCGTGCCATGTTGTTTGCCCACGCTTCTGGTCGCAACAAATTGGCTAAATGTTTTGACATTTTAAGTGATACACTTCATGCGGTGAAATTGCATCTACGTGTCGGCCGGATTTCGCTTGCCAAACCAATGACATTTTGAGAAATGCATCCACATTAATCCATATTGTTTGTCTTTGAATTTACAACTGAATCACATATGAAAATTATAACATTAATTGTGCACATTTATATTGTAGATTTCAGACTGTCTAAAAATGGCCAAATGAGAACTTGGATGGTATTCCATATTTCACCAACATTTTAAAGTTTATATAGGTTTGTGCTCAGTGGGTAGCCTATATGCAGATGACACCACCATTGTAGTTCCGCTGACTTTTCAACAGAAAAATGCTCTCTTTTATTTATTTCAATGGGTAGCCTATTTATTTCCACTCGCATTTATTTCAAGGCGTAGGCCTATACATTTCAAGTCGGCATGAAAGGGGTATGTTCAGCTAGGATCATTGGTTGCTCAGTCCTTAAATATAAAAAAACTAAATACCGCTCACTTATGCGTTGTTTTATAGGTTACATATAGGCTAATATATAAGTAGATCAGCGTATTTTGGTAGTGTATTGACAGATGCAGACTTCCCCTGAGAAAATATGCTAGGTCTATAACTCCCTTAATGCTGAACTAATTTTCGTGTCATAAACGTCAGACATGTCATAAGGCCTTTTAACGATTATAGCCTACATGAGTTGTCAAAATGTCGAGGTTTTTTGTTGTAAATTAATTTATAATTTCAGAGAAATATGAATAGGTTGCTATAATTGGGACGTCAACAACTACCACTAGGGGCGCACCGTGCATAGGGTAAACATCATTAACAAGGGGGTAGCCTAACAATGAACGCGCACCCACAGTTTCTTACTCCAGGACATCGCATTCTGCAGAAATATAACCCAGTTATAATTAGCCTACAAAATGAGCTGGAATTCTTAGAGCAAGTTGCAGTAGTCTATTCCACGTGGCTTTTTACACGTTTAGATACCTCCGCTTTTCTTACCAACTGGTTGCCTACGTTTCAAAGTAGGCTATGCAATTTTACTGGGGTTAACCTACTCAGCAGGGGAAAAATAGCTTCGTTATCCAGGAGATCAGCTTGACTGAGAATATAGTGTTATAGAATTAGATGTGCACCAAGTCATATAGTGAGGCTATATTGAACTGCAACGTGCTATATAATGCAATAAAAATGAATATCATTATTAAAGTTTGGAGCAATAACTGCTCAGTTATCTATGAAATACATTTGTATAGGCTATCATATGTCATGCAGTCTAGCATTATTAACCCTCCACTTAGATATTTAATGCATAGCTTATATCATAATCAGCTCTGACAACATTTTGACAATTATTGTAGGCTACGAAAGGACGTTTTACAAATAGGCTAGCTTTTCTGGGAAATTTGTAAATAAGGTGTTATGCAGATATTTCTCACATTTATAACACGAAAATTAGTTCAGAATGAAACGAGTTATAGGCCTAGTATATTTTATCAGGGGAAGTCTGCATTTGTCAATACACTAGCAAAATATCTTGGGTGATTAAAAAATGGGCATTTGAAGACTAAATAACCATAGCTTTTTTTCTGTTACCCAGTGAACATTTTTGTGTTGAAATGTCGGCGTGTAGCGTTCAGATGAATGCTAATAAGGGTTAGCGTCCGTTTATGTCAAAACGTCTCTCAACCTAGATTTCTTCCACTCCTACGTCTGGATTCCACCTAATTTTGGTTGGTTTCATGAGTTTGTTTTAGGCTACGGAAATCCTTCTCCAAAGCCAGTGCTCAGTCGTGCGTACGATTTAACGTAGCTTACTACGGCGGAGGCCCCGAAAGGCAAGGTCATTTTTTTAATTAAAAAAAAAAGTTAATCTCGTAGGTACGTAGGCTACGATTTTTTTTTTCACCTTGCCTTTCAGGGCTTCTGTAGGTTTTAGTTAAGGGCCAGAAATATAGTTTCAGCCAACTGAACACAATTAAACCCAATTCAAGTGAAAGCAAAAAATTCTCAAGATAAAAAACGTTTGAGATTTCATTCCTCATTAGCTCTCCTAATTAGTAAGGTAATATTTATGAATACAATTGAAAATACAAGTATTCTTTGGCAAAGATCTGGTACAACCAAAGTCCTATGTTATTGGTAGTGTGTTTTCGGAGTGGAGCTCTGTCGTCACAAGACCGTGGTGTAATGGGCAGAGCTCTTGACGAAAGGATCA
This sequence comes from Synaphobranchus kaupii, assembly GCA_029718625.1. Taxonomy (NCBI): domain Eukaryota; kingdom Metazoa; phylum Chordata; class Actinopteri; order Anguilliformes; family Synaphobranchidae; genus Synaphobranchus; species Synaphobranchus kaupii. The sequence goes on from CM056380.1 coordinate 41,059,458, forward strand.
CAAGTTCGAGTCTCGTCATCGGCAAGGTCTAAAGTGGGTAACTGTAAATGTTGTATGGAAATTGTTATATAACTCCCCCTGGAGTGTCCTTGCACCCACATTGCATTGCACTGTGTACCATAACCTGAAAGCTGTGGACTTACATTCAGCCTATGCCTATCTCTGCTGTGATTCTCAATGGTTTCCAACCTTGCTTTCCAACCCTCAGCCATCACTAAATACTGTCTAATAAAGCCAAAATGCAAAAACTTACTGATGGTGAGCCCTTGTGTTAGGCACTTAGACCCTGTATTTAAACCTTTTAAATGAGCGTCCCCCTAATGTCATATAGAATGTTCCTGGCACATTCCTGGAACATCATATTGAATGTTTTAAGAACACAAGAGGAAGGTTCCCAGAACATTCCCCCTATGTTACATGGAATGCACCTAGAATGTTGCACTGATGTTATATACAATGTTTGTAGAGCGCAAGAGGAAGGTTCCCAGAACGTTACCCTCATGTTACGTAGAACGATGCTCTAATGTTTTATGGAATGCCCAGAGAATGTTCCCCTCATATTATATAGAATACTCTTAGAACGCCAGAAGAAGGTTCCCAGAACGTTACCCTCATGTTACATAGAATGTCCCCCTGGTGTTTCATGGAATGCTCCTAGAATGCTCCCCTGATGTTACATAAACTGTTCGTAGAGCGCAAGAGGAAAGATCCCAGAATGATACTCTCTTGTTACATAGAACGTTCCTCTGATGTTTCATGAAATGCTCCTAGAATGTTCCCCTGATGTTATAGAAAATGTTCGTAGAGCACAAGAGGAAGGTTCCCAGAATGTTATCCTCATGTTACGTAGAACGTTGCCCTTATGTTTTATGGACTGCCCAGAGAATGTTCCCCTCATATTATATAGAATACTCTTAGAACGCCAGAGGAAGGTTCCCAGAACGTTTCCCTCGTGTTACATAGAATGTCCCCCTGATGTTTCATGAAATGCTCCTAGAATCTTCCCCTGATGTTATAGAAAATGTTCGTAGAGCACAAGAGGAAAGTTCCCAGAATGTTATCCTCATGTTACGTAGAACGTTGCCTTTATGTTTTATGGAATGCCCAGAGAATGTTCCCCTCATATTATATAGAATACTCTTAGAACGCCAGAGGAAGGTTCCCAGAACGTTACCCTCGTGTTACATAGAATGTTCCCCTGATGTTTCATGGAATGCTCCTAGAATACTCCCCTGATGTGATATAAACTGTTCGTAGAGCGCAAGAGGAAGGTTCCCAGAACGATACCCTGATGTTACATAGAACGTTGCCCTGATGTTTTATGGAATGCCCAGAGAATGTTCCCCTCTGATGTTACATGGAATGCTCTTAGAATGTTCCCCTGATGTTATATAAACTGTTCATAGAGCAAAAGAGGAAGGTTCCCAGAAAGATACCCTAATGTTACATAGAACATTCCTCTGATGTTCCATGGAATGCTCCTAGAATGTTCCTCTAATGTTATATAAGCTGTTTGTAGAGCGCAAGAGGAAGGTTCCCAGAACATGTTACATAGAATGTTGACCTGATGTTTTATGAAATGCCCAGAGAATGTTCCCCTCTGATGTTACATGGTATGCTCCTAGAATGTTCCCCTGATGTTATATAAACTGTTCGTGGAGAGCAAGAGGAAGGTTCCCAGAACAATACCCTCATATAACATAAAACGTTGCCCTGATGTTTTATGGAATGCCCAGAGAATGTTCCCCTTTGATGTTACATGGAATGCTCCTAGAATGTTCCCCTGATGTTATATAAACTATTCGTGGAGCACAAGAGGAATGTTCCCAGAATGATACCCTCATGTTACATAGAATGTGCCTAGAACCTAAGAGGAATGCTCCTAGAATGTTTCTGGAATGTTAAAGGGACGTTCCTCAGAAACGTTGTGTGAAAGTTCTTAGAACCTGAAAAAAACTCAACATTGCATCAACCAGGGAACGTTTAGAGCAACCTTAATAACATACAGGGAACCTTCCTAGAACACGATTTTGTTAGCTAGGTTGTCATTGGCCTGTCTCTGAATAAAGGGAGAGTTCCTTTAACTTAATGTGCTTTGTTTTCGCCCTCATTTCTCTATATCTTTTTAAATGGGTGGACATTGGAGATTAGCTTCTTACAAGCATCTGCTGTCTTGTCCCATCAGTCGACTGACTGTAAACCTCAATAAGAATAAATAAATAAATAGGGGCAGGGCCCTATGGGAAGGAAGACCTGCTCTGGTGGAGATCCACGGTGCCCCAACCGGAGCCTCTACCCAGAAAATCATTTAATATTTTACACCACACGACTCCTCCCTGAACACATAAAAGTCTTCCAGTCTATAAATACAGTTCCCTGCAGAACTCCCCACATAGATGAAGGAGCTGGTATCTGTCCCTGCTGCTGCATCACACGTCTGTTACATCTGCCAGGTGCAAACAGGCGAATCCCACAAATCATTCTGTGAATCCTAATCGATGAGGATGACACCTGAAAAGCCAGTCGTGTGAGAACAGCACTGAAACACGGGGAATAGGGGAATTAATTATTTAGACTGAGGAACTGCTACATTGAAGTGATGATCAGGTTCGCTTTGTATCAACATTCCCCGGCCAGCTCTTGAGGCATTAGGTACTGATATTAGGTGGAGGATTTAGCCTTTAATCCAATGTACAGTGATCAGGAGGGGCGTGGCCTATGGTTCTGTTACCTGCACAGGTACAGGGCGGAGCCTATTGTTTTTAATGCGTGTAGGGACAGGGCAGGGCCTATGGTTCTGTAATCTGCTTCGAGAAAGGGCGTGGCCTATTGTTCTGCAATGCGTGTAGGGGCAAGGCGGGGTCTATTGTTCTGTAATGTGTGTAGGGGCAGGGCGGGGTCTATTGTTCTGTAATGTGTGTAGGGGCAGGGCGTGGCCTATTGTTCTGTAATGTGTGTAAGGGCAGGGCGGGGTCTATTGTTCTGTAATGCGTGTAGGGGCAGGGCGTGGCCTATTGTTCTGTAATGTGTGTAGGGGCAGGGCGTGGCCTATTGTTCTGTAATGTGTGTAGGGGCAGGGCGTGGCCTATTGTTCTGTAATGTGTGTAGGGGCAGGGCGTGGCCTATTGTTCTGTAATGTGTGTAGGGGCAGGGCGTGGCCTATTGTTCTGTAATGTGTGTAGGGGCAGGGCAGAGCCAATGGCTCTGTAATCTTCTTCGGGGGCGAATGGTTCAGCAGCGTGTTTCAGGACAGGGCGGGACCTATGGTTCTTTATCCTGTATAGGGACAGGGCGGGACCTATGGTATGTTATCCTGTATAGGGACAGGGCGGGACCTATGGTTCTTTATCCTGTATAGGGACAGGGCGGGACCTATGGTTCTTTATCCTGTATAGGGACAGGGCGGGACCTATGGTTCTTTATCCTGTATAGGGACAGGGCGGGACCTACGGTTCTTTATCCTGTATAGAGACAGGGCGGAACCTATGGTTCTTTATCCTGTATAGGGACAGGGCGGGACCTACGGTTCTTTATCCTGTATAGGGACAGGGCGGGACCTACGGTTCTTTATCCTGTATAGGGACAGGGCGGGACCTATGGTATGTTATCCTGTATAGGGACATACAGGGCCAGTACGGTCAGGTGAGGCTCCTTAGAATGCCGTGCTGCTTACTGCCTTCTGAGGTCAATGGGTGCGTGCCGCAAGCCAGAGCAGGACGTCCCATAGGGGAATGCCTCACCCCTCTGTGAGGCACTTGCACCCCCTCACTAATGGGCAGTACCCTCTAAGGTTGGGCCAGTTCAGTAATGTCCAAGGTGTCAGGCGCATTCCATCTGAGCGTGTTGTTCTGTACATCGCATCTTTATTTTTTTCGCTGTTGTGTTCCAACAAGGGGCGTAACCCCCCCCCCCCCCCCCAATGCAATTCTTGAACCCTTTCACAGCACTGGAATTTAGATGGGCTTAGCTTAGCACTTCAGCACTTGTTGCCTACAACAGTTAGCACTGCAGAAGTGCTGCGTGACATGCTTTGGTAACCTGGCAACCGAAACAGAGGTCTTCCTGTGTGCCTTTGCAGTAATTAGTACTAATCAGAGGATTTCAGCCCCTGGTATTGAACCCCAGATTATATTGTCATCATGCAACTAAGAAAAAATTCTCAGAACAAGTAATCATCTGAAAAATTTAAGACTACGGTACTTTTTACAATATAGTTTAAATAGCGCACGGTTATTTTGGCATATCCATGTAGGAGATTTACATGTCTGGAGCTTTGGCTAAAGAGCCTTTGTCTGGGTGGGATCCTGTCAAATTGGGCTTAATTCACATTGGTGAGAATCCATTTTGGTCATGCATACAAATATCTGAGTGCAACATACCCCCAAGTGGATATGATAAAATTGCACAAGCATACTAGTTATATATTATAGTACACTAGACATAATGTAACAATGAGCAGCCATACAATAAGGAAATTAATCAGCACGCACCAATGTCTATATGCACAGTTCAAACAAAAAGTTCAAAACCTACTTCAAAAAGAGTAGTTTCAACTGCTACTGTACTCACAACTCATTGTGCTTTGAAGCCAGCGTACAGGGGCAAATAAATAAATATTACGACCCACAATTGGGGCAGATTCGGACGCTGAAAAATGTTTCCAGGTCAGACGCTAACAGCTGGCTCTCCGTAAAGCTCTTTCATGTGCTTTCATGCTGTAGTGGGTGATGAGGCAAGGTCATCTCTCTCTCTCTCTCTCTCTCTCGCTCTCTCTCTCTCTCTCTCTCTCTCTCTATTTCTCTCTCTATCACTCTCTCACTCTCTCACTCTCTCTCTCATGATATAATCCCTTGTTCCTTGTTCCTGTCCTCCTTTATCTGAGAGAAAACAGGCAGGCCGCACCCTCTGTAATTGGGGGATGAGTGAGGGAGAGAGAGAAAAAGGGTGCAGGGTTTGTGCCAGAGAGGAACCGTCTGGTTTCCCGTAATCATCCTCTCTGTTCGTGTCTGTCCACTGCGGCATGGTGTCATGTTTGATCTCGCGGCTCGAGCGGGCTCCCCGGGTCGCCAGCTGCAGAGGAGGCCGTGTGGAAGCACAGGAGGTGTGGCTTCCATCTCCGTCCATCAGACAGAGCTCCCACGTGATTGGAGGTCCAGCTCTGGTTTTGCACGACAAGGTGGCATTCACAAACTGCCTCAAAAAATCTTCATGATAATTGAATAATAATATGTTTTATTTATAAAGCAGATACCCACAGGCTAAAAAGGAAGACAGAAATGTGAAAGATAATCATAGAAGCTGCGAAAAGCTGCAGAACACGCTATGCAGACACTATAAAAGCGCAGCCTTTGAGACGAGCTTAGCATAGGCTTTTTAGCATAGCTAGTCTGAGGCATGTTTCAGACCTATACTGGTCGGAGACCGGCAATAAGGGTGCTGTGCTATGTACCGCAAGGGTGGTCATGGGTTCAAAGCCCACATTGGGATCCTGACATTCCAATGTAAACCTACCCATCTTTCAAACTGCTCTCTTTCAAAAATGATTTGGATCTGGCTGAGTGTGTCAGCTGGATGCTGCAGTATAAAAACACTGTGAGGTGATGGATGAGAGCAGATATGAATAAAAAATTAACAGGTGAAAGCTCGTGCCTGGTCACTTGGCAACCGCTCGCGTGTTTGTAACGAGTGGGCTGGCATGCCTCAGGCACTGATTTAGACATCTGTTCCTAATCTTCCCTTGCGGTCGACAAACAAGCTTTAGTTCATTTTGCCACTCCTTCCCATACAGTGGGGGTGTGGGGGGGCTGGGGTGGGTTATTTCACAGAGGGCTGTCTGGTGCTGTGCGCTGTACTGAGTCCTGATACTGATACCCCCACCCACCCCGATCGATGCCCCCACCCCCCCCCCCCCCCCCCCTTCCAAATCAGGAGGGGTGACAATTGATGTGGAAAAGCCAATATCCACAAACATTTTGTCACCGTGCCGACAAATGAACAGCTCCATAAAAACCCAGCTGCTGGCCCTCAGCCAATCAGAAAGAAGGGAGGGAGGGAGGGATTGAGAGAGGTGGCTGGAGTTTGCTGGATGATGGCGGCGCAAACTGGTGAAGGTTAAATTGCTGAGTCATTGGGTGCGTCCCAATACTCGAAAAATGCACCCTCCTTTCCTCCACTACCACCTCCTCCCCTCCGTGCCCTGGAAACAGCTCTTTTTGTTTTAATCTAATGTTGCTGATTACAACATTAATTATCTTAATTAATTATCTTAATTACATATTAATGGTTACATATTAATTAATTAATGTCTCAATGCAAACCGCAATGTCAGGTATGTATACTGTACATGCACATTTTGTATATGTATACTGTACATGGCTATTTTGCATACTTCCTTGTAGGAGATGAGTGGAGGAGAGGAGTGGAGGAAAGGAGGTGGGGAGTGAAGAATATTGGGACATAGCCATTGCTTCTACCATGGCCACAGGAGGGCGAGGCCTCGGGGTGGGGCCCAGGCGTGGGGCCTAGGGATGGGGCCCAGGGGCGGGGCCTTGGGTAAGGTGGTGATTCAGCTCTTATCCGTGACCTGGCTGTAATACATTCGATAAAGCAGTTTTACATAGGCAAGTGGACCGATGAGTGATGACACTAAAATGTATTGACCTTGGTCTTCACTTGAACTACTGTTGACAGGGTTGGGGGTGGGTCTCTGATTGGATCTTTATCAGTCTTTCTCTCATGACCTGAAGAAAGTTGGGAGACTTGATCTGTGCACCCCATTTTACAGGACACCAGGTTGAGCCCCTCGAGTTTGCACCTTTTTGTACCTTGTCTTTTTGCAAGCCTGTAGATGGATTTAAATATGTATTGTAAAATCAGTTATCTGTATCTGCTGATCCTTACTGTAGATTCCCTAATTCAAATGATCTGAATCTGAATGGGTTTTTAAAATGTATTTACTTTTCATAGTCCATCAATGACCACTCCCTGACAACCCATCTGATTGGATCATCAGGTAATCATCTTTTCAAGCTACCATCCAATCAGTGGCCCAGGTTGATGAAGTAAGGCCTGAGTTGGCATGAGAACAGGAGTCTGGTTGGCGTCTTCTATGGAAATCAATCATACAAATTATCAGCTTCCATCCTCTAATGGCAGAGTCTTAATATTCAAACCAGGGGAAATGTAGTGCTGTCTGTGTGACCTAGACTCTGGGCCGCTCCAGGACTGGCAGCCTCTACGTAAGGGGAATGCAAAGTAGCCGAACAACACGAAGGAAAAGCATAGAGCCAGAGACTAGAGCTAGATTGAGCGTAACACATTTGAGTCCACAGTAAAATCCAATGACCAATCATAGGCTGCCGCTACAACTAACTGCAGATCCTAATAGTCCAATAAAGAAATTGGTGGCCTCCCAGGGGGGCGTGTCCAACAAAGGCACTTGGTGCAGCGATGTGTCTCCCTGGTCAGGAAACAAATCACAACCGTGCCAGTGCTGACTATGACTGGAATCCAGAAAATGGCTATCTGTCAGTATGATATTCTGCCTTACGCAATGGCGACCCCTCTGGCCAATAGGGAGCCTGCAGTCAACCTGCGCCAGCTGCATAAGAATTTCAGCCATCCTGGGAATGCCAGGAAGGCCAGGAAGCTGACACCTTCTCAAACTGTCAGTGGAGTTTTGCAGCTCAAAAATACGACCAGGAATCCAAAATTGAGAGGAAAAGTTTTCCAAAGATATTGAAAATAAAACAAATGATAATATTAAAACAATCAGAATTTATGCGATACGCAAGAATGCATCAGGCCAAATCTGAATATTACAATACAGTCCTACTTTACTGCACAAAAAAAGACAGACTCACAAATAATGATGGAGATATTTAACGTGCTGTCGCAATACAAGCTGACTGGTCTTTTTATAGAATTTGGGCTCAAGGTACAGTCTACTCAGCCCCCTGCTTGTAACACAACTGTACATAGATCAGACACGCTCATAAGTGTGTTTTTCATAGAATTAAATATAAACATGTCATTTTGTAAATGGTGACACCTCATATTTCATTCAAGTATGTTCATTTCAAACCACATATCAGGAAAGGAGGCTGCTGAGGTTTGCCTGTTTCACGTCTGAAGTCTGTCCGTCATGTGAGGATAATAGGCTCGTGGCGCGATGGAGATCGATGTGAGGGGATGTTTAAAAAGGGTAAAGGTGGTGAAGCTTGCCAGCACGGCAGCGCCCTCACGGTGTCTAATGCATCTCTGAAATCTGGGACATCGGGGATGGTTGCCCAACCCGGGACTTGCATCAAGAATGCAGAGTGTGAGTGTGTGTGTGTGTGTGTGCGTGTGTGAGAGCTGAGGGAGGGGGAGGGCGGGCAGTCAGATTTAAATCCACTGCAGCATCTAGTGGAAAGCATCTTTGTGCATTCTGTTCTCTCGGTCGCCTGCTTGTTTTCCTCTCTCCCTCCGTCTCACACTCTCTCTCTTTTTTTCTCTCGCTCTCTCTCTCTCTCACTCTCACTCTCGCGCCACTGCTCTTCTTGTTAACAGAGTCCCAGTCTGTCTGTCTGAGCACACACACCGACCAGCGCTCTCTCTGAAGAACAACGCACAGGCTGTGTGAATCGCGCGCGCCACAAACACAAACACAAACACACACACAAACACACACACACACATACACGCACGTGTGGGGCACACGCACACAAACACACGCACTGATAAACACCCGTGCAAGCTCTCGCCAGCCAGCGGACACAGCCCGGACGAGCAGCCCAGGATGGACGTTCTGAAAAAAGGCTTCTCCATCGCCAAGGAGGGGGTGGTGGCAGCAGCAGAGAAGACCAAAGCAGGGGTGGAGGAGGCAGCCGCCAAAACCAAGGAGGGGGTCATGTACGTGGGTGAGTACCGGCGGAGGGCAGGACCCGGGGGGGTGGGGGGGGGGGAACCGAACAGGCCGATGCCCCCCGTGAGAACAGCATTGACGATCAGCGTCCATTTCGGAAATATAACGCCAAGCTCGGGTTCTGGAGCGGCCGGCCGGACAGACAAACAGCGCACGATCGATGACTGAGCGCATCGGTGAATCGCGCTGTCTCTCATCCCGGTCTAGGACGACTGTGAGCCTGATGGAGAGGGAAAGGCGGTGATGTGGTGGTGCTGGGGGCGTGGGGAGGGGGGGTCTGCAAAATGTAGGTTAGAGACCCCTGTGGAAGCAGCAGGCGGAAGGGGCGAGGGTAGGGCGGCTGGTGGGGGAGAGAGAGAGAGACAGAAATGGTGGAGAGAGGGAGAAAGAAAGAGGGTGGTGGAGGGAGGGAGAAAGGAGGATGGTGGAGGGAAAAGTGCAAAAGGTCGAATTGTGGAGAGGGACTATCGGTGTAGGTTGACTTTAAAGGGAAAAGATTTTTTTTTTTTTTTAATTGCTATTTAAATCTTGAGCGCATAAGCTTGCTTAGACTTCACCTTTAAATGTTTAGTATAGATTATAAGGCTTCTTAAAATATTTTAAAAATGATTCCCTGATGCGTCAATGTCCAGGGTGGGACGAGCCTACAGAGGCAGTGGTGTGTGTAACTGAAGGATCGGGTCCGAATGGGGCGTCCTGGACTGGAATTCAGGCAGGCGATGGTGCATCCCTGCTCTGTGGGCTATCTGTGCTGTTGAATCTGACCCAGGGTGCCAGCAGACCAGGGGCCACATGTATGAGCAGAAAAATTCCCTCAGAAAGCCGTGCAAGTGGCTTTCCACGCAGAAATTCAGATGTATAATATAACACGTGCTGTGAGAATCTGCGTACCTCTGCACACGATGGACACCATACGTACGCAATGTTTGGAGTCCGTGTGATATGGCGACACCGTGACAGAAAGGCAGAGGTAGAAAATGCAAAGCTTTTTTCAAGCAGATTTCCGACTTTGACCCCGAGCGTTCTCTTACGCATTCTTTTACTCAGAGTTTTATACATGTGGCTCCAGGTGTGGTGCAGGGGCAGGATCCCTGTGCCTCCCTCCTGTAAACGCGGGCAGAGTGGGCCTCGGTTACACGCCGAGATACGTTGCTTGCATTTCTGCTACCTTCGTCTAGCAAGTACTGTAGGAGACCAGAAGGCTGGGACAGAATTAGCGTGAAGGGAGGGAGGGAGGGCGAGGGAGAGAGGGCGAGGGAGAGAGAGGAGAGAGAGAGAGAGAGAGAGAGAGAGAGAGAGAAGGAGGGAGGGAGAGGGAGGGTGAGAGCGAGAGAGAGAGAGAGAGAGAGAGAGAGAGGGAGGGAGGGAGAGGGAGGGAGAGGGAGGGTGAGAGAGAGACTTTTGATTTTGATTTCTTAATCAGTTCAGGCCAGCATTAATATACATCAATTCCACGCTGTCAACCATATCCATAAAAAATAAAAGAGAACAGAAAAAACAAGCTAGAAACTGCAACACAACAGCAAGCAGAAAAATACTATCCTAGTACCATGCTCAAATATTAATGACCAATGTTTTATCACATATCGATCGCAGGCTGTGCTGTATGGACCTCCTAGTTTCGAATTCAGGCCAATAATCTGTCAGCAAATATGTGAATTCCCATTGGAGCATACAGGCAGAAACCATAGCCACATCATTTCACGTATCTTTCTGACTGGTACTGTTCACTCGACGCTTCCTTGTTTTCCGTAGAGCACGTATTGCTGGAGGGAGAGAAATTGAGGGAGAGAGAAGGAGAGAGAAATTGAGGGAGAGAGAAGGAGAGAGAAATTTATGGAGAGAGAAGGAGAGATGGCATATGGGAGGCGATGGAGGGAGGGTGTGACCATACCGAGAGCCTGATAATTAATCTTAGAGCCCTTCATTGAGCTGAGATCTCATTAGAGCAATATTGTGTCCTGCCCACTTCTCTTCTACAAGGAGGCTTATCAAAGGCATGTAAAAAAAAAAAGCATCCTTAAGGCCCTGATACTAATCTCACATGATCACTCAGGACCCCTGCTAGATCTGTCCAGCTTATATCCCTGCTGCATGTCACTAGAACATATAGGTCCAGAGCAGATCTCTCCAGTGTTTTTACATTTATTACACTAGGAGACCTGTTGATGTTGAGAACCTCTGTTTCAAGAGAAGCCTGGCAAGTGCGTCTGCAGGAAAATACATTTCATCGTAGTTTGTGCATAGGCAACACAAAAACTGCACAATCCAAATTGATTATGATATGCTTAGTACTTAGTATAGGATTGTATCAGTATGTGCTAGATCAGGGGTGTCAAAAGATAGCTGCTGAATTTCAGTGTGCTTCAGCATGAGTGATTAATTTAAGTCATTGATTGGCTAAAGCGTCCTCAAGGCCTTAATTAGCTGCTGATTGAAAGGAAACCACAAATACCTGCAGACACTGCAGTCCTCCAGAAATGGAATTTGACACCACCCCTGTTCTAGATCCTCACTAGATCTAACTGTACCTCACTGCAATGTTTTTTGGAGCCCCAGGTAATTAGACAGTGTGGTTGGCCCCCTGCTGGGTCCATCTTCCTGTGTTTGCATAGAGGGAATGCCCTTCCAGGACCCACACAAAACCTGCAGTAATTCACCCTAAACTAGGGAGAGACACTACTGTACACCCACGCACCTTTCAGCTCACGCCTGCTGTCCCAGAATCCTGCTGGTGAAGGTACTTTAAGCTACCTTATCCCAGGGTGCGATACAGACAGAGCTCGGAACCCTTCAGGAGATTCCAGTATAACTGAGGTGTTCCATGTGCACAAAAGCAGTTCTGGGACATTTTCCACGGGTTACGTGACCCCAAACCCAAGAGCCGAGGCTTCGGCACAGGTGGCTGGTGGAACTTCAGCAGACTCTGCGCCGTGCGCATAGAGGTCGTTCCACCGGGTTCGCCGAACCACCCGAGCGAATGACGGGTCACGGAGCAGTGCGGTTAATTAGGCTCCGCGGGGTGCCCGGCTCACGGGCTGTCCTTGCGCCGTCTGTTTCGTCTGGTCCTATGAGCCGTTATCCTTTCCGACTGAAAGCGCGTGACTGAGCCCAAACACCAGGTGACCCGTTTGTTCAATTTTTACCATGTTCTGCCAGCAATAGAGTGGTTCAAATGGACTCAGATGTGGCACTCAGTGCTCGAGAGCCAGGCAGAGGGAGGGATGTCTCCCGAGATCAGTGGCTCTGCTGTGATAGAGCACTGGAGAATGGCTCGATCTTTTGTGACTTCATTAAAAAGCCCTGCTTGACATTCAGTATGGGCATAGCCTACAATAGAAAAGTGTCATCAAAATGTTGCCATTTCCAATCTGCATGTAGCACACTGTTTATGTCCATACTCATCGTAGTTGGGTGTGGTGTGGTGTGTCAGAATATAGTGTGTATTTTGGTATAGACTGGTGGTGGTATAGAGCAGGTACAGGACAGTGTAGTGTGGGGAAAGTGTGGCCTGGTGTGTTGACACCATGGTATGTTTACAGTCTGAGGTAGTGCAGGATCATGTGGTATGATTACTGTGTGTTGTGTTCTTGTCTGTGTGCTGTGTCGTGCTATGGTATGGACATAGCACAGCGTGTTGTGTTCTTGTTTGAGTGCTCTGTTGTGCTATGTTGTGAAATGGAAGTTCATTTTTCATAACAGTGTCACAATGTCCCCGCTTCTAAAATCAAATCACATAAACGATACTTGCCAGTGGTCTCTAACTCGATTTAAAAGTGCAGATCCAATCACTCTGAAATGCTATTTATATCTATTAATAGAGATACAATTAATACAGACTGATTATTGTAGTCTTTGCACCAAAATAGACTTACATCAATATTGCTTATAATGATTTGTCTCAGATAAGTTTTCAGTTTTTGACATCGGCACTGTGTGAAACTGCATGGTGTGGGCTGTTATGTTTTATTGTGGTACTGTGTGGTACATTATAAAGAAACATGGTATTTTTTGGTACAGTATAGTATGAGGGTTGTATGGATTGACGTGCTGTGATATGGGGTCGTATGCTGTAGTGTGGTGTGATAGAGCATGGCATTTTGTGGTGTGGTATATTATGGGGGTGGTTTGGTTTGGCATTCCGTGATATGGTGTAGTATGCTGTAATATGGTGCGATAGATTATGACATTTTGTGGTGTGGTATATTATGGGGGTGGTTTGGTTTGGCGTTCCGTGTACTAGTGTAAGTAGCAGGGGGGCAGGGAGGGCACTCGCCCCCCCTGGAGGCAAAATGCCAAGAGCCGGGCCTTCAGCCGCTTGGAGGCTAACGCATACATTTTAAATTAAATAAAAATTAAAAATTAATTATTGTCAACAGTGTGGGCATGACTGAACAAAATATAGGCTATAGATTTAAAACGTGGGGAAATGTTTTCATTAATATAATTCATAGGCTATTACGTTGTTTGACTTTCACAAATGCACATTGCACGCACATTCGTTTTCGACGTCAGTTAGCGGACCAGTTAAAAAGGGAACAAAAATCGGGTTATAGCCTACGAAACGTAGCCTAAACAAAAAGAACATCGGGAGAAAACAAAAGCTGCGTTAACTTGTGTAGCCTACCACTAACTAACTTCTTTTGAAGCATAATGAACCTAAAGAGGGCTAAAATTGAGAGTGTCTCAATTTGGAGAACGTAATCAACAAGTTTGCCAGGGCAAAGACGAATTGACCTGTAAGAACGACCACAACAGGAAACGCACTCAATCCATCCATCCATCCATTATCTAACCCGCTTATTCCTGGTCAGGGTCACGGGGGGTGCTGGAGCCTATCCCAGCATGCATTGGGCGAGAGGCAGGAATACACCCTGGACAGGCCGCCAATAGGAAACGCAATCAATTAACTTTATTTTTTTGACATAGCCTATGCTATAACATTTTAAATATACTACATAAATGAATGAAGGAACCGAATATTCAATTTCTCACATAGCCTAGACCTACCGTGTCAAAATTAACGATTTTGTTTTGTGTAGCTAGACACAGGCTAAACATTAGCCTGGCCTACACTTTGTATTTTCAAAAGCAAAATAAGATGACGAGTTCAATGAATAGGACCGCATGCAATGTCATAACGAATTGATTTGTTTTTGTCAGAATAATAGCCTAAAAAACATATTGTTTTGTAAATCTTTATTTGCAGACTACTTACTACTATTGCTATTGAATGTATTACTTGCCTGAAGTGATTAATGTTATATCAGCATTTTAGAGAGATGAGTTAGGCTATTTCTGTAGGATTGGCTATTGCTGCCTTCAAGTGCTCTTCGGATGCTCCTATTTCCCAGTTGCCAAATCGTAATTACGAGGTTGACGCATTCACACACTCCGAAATCGGGATTACCAGCAAACATGGATGTATAGAAAGTAAATGTTTCTTTTGATCCTCTACCAATAAAAAAATAGATGGAGATGCTATCACTTTCTGCATGAGAAAGAAGAGGAAAGGAAACGTATGATGAGAGCCATTTATGATAGGCTACATTAAAGTATATTTTACTGGTTGTGTGCTGTGTGTGCGTGACCATCAATATGATAATCTGCTGCGCTGCGCGGTTGCATTGTCATGTGTGAATATATCCTATTTTCTGCCATTTCGACTTGACAACTGGGAAATATGAGCTCTGAGGAGCATTGAAGGATAGAGAGGTAATAGGTCAGTGGTGAAATGTCACTCAGGTAGCAAAATTATCTCCGACTTTCCCACTTGTAATTAGGCTACAACTTGGAGGTTCGTTCGAGTGCAACTTCCATGTCGGAAACTGACTCGTATTTCCGATAATTCCGACAGCACTTGAATTCAGCATAGGCTATGTCTCTGGCTCGCCAACATAGGGTCGTATAGCCTAAATGTTTTTTTAGTTTTTTAGGGCACAATGTTTTTTAGTTTTATAGGGCCCCCTGCTCACCGAATTTGGCCCCCTGAGCTGATCATGTAGGTACGCCACTGGTTCCGTGATATGGTGTAGTATGCTGTAGTATGGTACGATAGAACAGTGGTTCTCAACCCTGGTCCTGGGGACCCCCTGTGTATGCTGGTTTTCGTTCCAACCACAATTGCAATACTTGAATTTTAACAAGCTGTTAATTTTTCTTAATTAGGTGTTTTTAATGTTTAGAGGGATTATTTACATTCTTAAGCCACATTATGTTAGTAATAGCTATGCATGCCATGAAGAATAAAAGTCCAATATTCACATTGTGCTGTATTGTAAACAATTAAAAGGAGGTAAAAAATGTTTTAACTGATCAAATTAAAGACTGAGGTGAATCAATTGGCTCATAATTGGTGAAATTGTGGACACATGGCCACTAAAACTAACCATTTGGTAAATAATGAAGAATTCAAAGACAAAGCAAATGATAACGAGCCAAACCTGCATTGTGTTAACAAGTTTAAGGAAAAAATTATGAAGGAACTTAAACTTGTGTTCAATTACCTAATTAGGAGCCTATTCACCTGAGTTCTTACCTCTTCTTTGTAATTGTTTGCAATATAACACAATAAGCATAACGAACATGGGATTTTTCTTCTTCAAAGCATGCATAGCTATTGCTAACATAACGTGGCTTAAGAGAGTAAAGAGTTTAAAGTGTTCTCTCTATACAATAAAAACACCTAATTAAGAAAAAATAACAGCTTGTTAAAATTCTGGTATTGCAATTGTGGTTGGAACGAAAACCAGCATACACAGGGGGTCCCCAGGACCAGGGTTGAGAACCACTGCGATAGAGCATGGCATTTTGTGGTGTGGCAAGGCATGGTCTGGTGTCGGATATTTGTGATGTGCTGCACTTGTGGCATTTTGTGGTCCTGCACGGTGCACGGAGCAGGACTACCCTTCACACACACCCAGAAGGCATTGCACCAGAGTCCCTTTCTCACACTGCAACATTTCCAATAATCAGAATCACATTACTTTATGCTTGATCACCATTGTACAGATTCTAGAGTATATTTCTCTCTCTATCTCCCCTCCCTTCCTGCTTCGCTCCCCCCCAGGTGGTTACATAAGTAGTGGTTAATCATAATATATTAATCACTGCCAGAGCAGGGAAAACAGGGATCTTATGCAGCTCCCAGAGAGTAGACACTGGCCCAATTAGAATGAACAGTCTCTCTGAAGTTCCGGTTCTTTGCAAATTAACATTTCCTGCACTGATGAGGAATTGAGTGCATTCAACATGCATTCACTAAAACCTCTAAGCCTCTGTATTAACAGGAGCATGTAGTTTGAGACAGTACTCACCTGCTCAGCCAATCACAGCACGGTTTACTGCTGTGTGGCATTAACATCATCCAATGCTGCTACTAGTACCACATGTCTGACTCAAAATTTCCTCAGTATGGTCTAAACCAGTGCTACTGAAGTCACGGTCCTCGAGGGACGAGAACTGCTGGTTTTCCACCTTCCCTTTACCTGGGAGTCAGGTGTGAAGACAGTCTGGCCAATCAGTAGCAGTAATTGTTCAGTCAATTACCTGGGAGAAAAGAAAACCAGGGCTGGCCAGAGTTGAGTATCCATGGTCTAAACCAGTGGTGCCCATCATGTGCCATGGAGGGCCGAGAGTATGCAGGTTTTCATTCCAACCAATCACTACACCTGCTGATTTCACTAATTAACATGCCTTTAACCTGAGTGGAGGGAATTAATTAGTGAAATCAGCAGGTGTAGTGATTGGTTGGAATGAAAACCTCCATACTCTCGGCCTTCCATGGCACATGATTGGGCGCCAGTGGTCTAAATCCTAAATAGCTCTCTCTTCTGTATGGTCTAAACCATGGACAGCCTTGGTCTCTGCGTGGTCCAAACCGTCAATCGTGCATGTTTGTGTCTTGGCAACTGAAGCGGCCCATTGTTCATCGCCACGGGAACAGTGACGTGCGTGCAAGCCTCGGGATGTGTGGGAGGGCATCTCTGTTATGAACACACGTGACGAGGACCTCACTGGAAAGAACAGAGCAGTGGTTTGTTATGGCTGGACATCTACGAGAAAGAGAGGGATTGAGAGTGAGAAAGAGAGACAGGGAGATAGAGACTCAGACAGAGATTGTGAGTGAAAGAGAGAGAGACAGGGAGATAGAGACTCAGACAGAGATTGTGAGTGAAAGAGAGAGAGACAGGAAGATAGAGACTCAGACAGAGATTGTGAGTGAAAGAGAGAGAGACAGGGAGATAGAGACTCAGACAGAGATTGTGAGTGAAAGAGAGAGAGACAGGGAGATAGAGACTCAGACAGAGATTGTGAGTGAAAGAGAGAGAGACAGGGAGATAGAGACTCAGACAGAGATTGTGAGTGAAAGAGAGAGAGACAGGGAGATAGAGACTCAGACAGAGATTGTGAGTGAAAGAGAGAGACAGGGAGATAGAGACTCAGACAGAGATTGTGAGTGAAAGAGAGAGAGACAGGGAGATAGAGACTCAGACAGAGATTGTGAGTGAAAGAGAGAGAGACAGGGAGATAGAGACTCAGACAGAGATTGTGAGTGAAAGAGAGAGAGACAGGGAGATAGAGACTCAGACAGAGATTGTGAGTGAAAGAGAGAGAGACAGGGAGATAGAGACTCAGACAGAGATTGTGAGTGAAAGAGAGAGAGACAGGGAGATAGAGACTCAGACAGAGATTGTGAGTGAAAGAGAGAGAGACAGGGAGATAGAGACTCAGACAGAGATTGTGAGTGAAAGAGAGAGAGACAGGAAGATAGAGACTCAGACAGAGATTGTGAGCGAAAGAGAGAGAGACAGGGAGATAGAGACTCAGACAGAGATTGTGAGTGAAAGAGAGAGACAGGGAGATAGAGACTCAGACAGAGATTGTGAGTGAAAGAGAGAGAGACAGGGAGATAGAGACTCAGACAGAGATTGTGAGTGAAAGAGAGAGAGACAGTGAGAGAGAGAGAGAGAGAGAGAGAGAGAGAGCAAGAGAGAGATTGAGAGAGAGAAATAGTGAGATAGAGTGAGAGAGTGAAAGAGAGAAAGAGAGAGACAGAGTTATCTGTCAGCTCTTTGAAAATGGTGAGTGGGAGAGCCAGTTGCTGGACCGTGCAGGCTCCCGTCGGCTCTGGCCCCACAGCGGCCTGGCATCTGGGGGAGGAGCAGCTGACCTTTCACCACAGCGTTGCACAGGCAGACCTCCAGCTGCCAGACGGAGGCGTGCTGTTGGACTCGCAAAGGGAACAATCTGTCCGGGCCGGTCCCGGCGCTCCACACAGCAGACAAGGCCGGTCGGCTCCAAGTCGGGTTGAGAAACAGACTGAGCTGTTCTTGCACAATGGGGGGGTTGGCTTGGTCTGCCGTCACATGCCAGCGGTTGGAATACAAAAAGCAGGAGGGTGAAACAACCCGTCGCAGACGTCATGGAGGCCAAACGCTGCCGACGCCCGTCCGTGACAGGAAGCGCCACGCAGAGCGAATGAGAAACATCGGCGAGTGGGTGTGCCTTGGGAACGTCAGTCAGGATTCTGCGATGGGTTTTTGAAATGACACGTCCCTTTCATACAAAAGAGATAATCACAGGGCACTAATGATAAAATGGAAGTAACTCATATATTTTCTTTTCGTTTTTCCCCTACAGGTACAAAGACAAAGGAAGGAGTGGTGTCAGGCGTAAACACAGGTAAGGAGTCAGGTAAAGAGGGTACCTGCATCAGTGCTGTCTGTAGGAGGTACATGTTACACCAAATGCACTACGTTACTTTTCCTGGTCAGACACAAGTCACAGAACTGGACAGTAATAAAGGGTTTTCTCTGGTGTTGTGTTGAAAGTCCTCGGCTTACTATCACTATGAGTTATGACGTTGCGGGAATTGCAATTTGTTCTAAAAAAAAAAAAGCATATCACATACAGTGAGCAACATAATTCATTGAACATTTTTTGTTATTTTGGTTCTGTACTCTTGCACTTTACGTTTGAAAGGATACAATGACAACGAGGTTGAAGTGCAGACTGTCTGCTTGAGGGTATTTTCATCCATGATGAAACGTTTAGAAATTCTAGAACCTTTTGTACATAGTCCCCACCATTTCCGGGCATCAAAAAATATTGGACAGTTTAGCATAATGTAGAATAAAGTAATCATTTTTTAATATTTGGTCACATATGCTTTGCATGCCATGACTTCCTGATGTCTGTGACCCAACAATATCAAAAGACATGATATCTTATTTTCTGGTACTCTTACAAGCGATACTATAACTTCTCTGCATTTGAATGGATCTCTATGGGAATTGGGGAGTGGGACTAGATTAAGCTGTAAATTATGCTGGAACAGTATGGAATACATGATACATGGTTGGCGAAATGGCTGTAAGTCCAATGAATTATGTTGCTCACTGTAGATGAGTATTTTATAGCTCAGCTGGTGGGCTATAGAGTAAATTAATCAGTGGCCACTGCTGCATGAGTTTTTAAGGAGGTGCATACTAGTGTGCAAATCTCTCCAGTTGGGCCCTACAAGTCCGACTGGGCGTTCTATGTTTCACAGCCGAACCTGATTCAGATTTAGCATAGTTCAGCCTGATTAATATTTAGCACAGCTCAGCCTTATTCAGATTTAGCACTCCTGGGCCTGATATGGCACAGTTCAGCCTGGTTTTAGCACCACTAGATCTGGCCAGATTTAGAACCGGAGGGCTTGGTTTAGAATGCTTCTGCTTATAACATTGAAACGGTTCACTTGAATTCAACAAACAGAATGTGGTTTCCCAATCAACGTGATTTAGAGGGGTTGGGATTCCCTCCAGAAGTTAACAGCGTGTGCGTTGTTTCTCCACCTCTCTCAGTGGCTCAGAAAACAACCGATCAGGCAACCATTGTGGGAGAAGCGGCTGTTGCGGGGGCCAACGATTTGTCCCAGAAAACGGTGGAGGGAGTGGAGAATGTGGCGTTGTCATCCGGACTGGTGAATCCGGTAAGAATGGGCCGGGGGGGGGGGGGGGCTGATATATTCAGTTACAGTCTGGGGATATTTGAACACTGGAATGTTGAAACCATATTGGAAGGCCTGTTTAGAGTGCATTCGCCACAGTAGGCCACAGGCATCGCACAGGACACCTGCGTTCCGGCATCGCGCAGGGCACCTGCGTTCAGGTCGGGCGAAGGTCCCCTTGCATGGCAGGAGGACACAAGGTGAGGTGATGCGAACCGCAATGTTGACCGCGTCTCTTCCTTTTCACAGCAGAAATACTTCTAGAGTTCTCTTGTCCTGTGATGAAGCTGAGTGCCCAGTGCCTCTGGGCCCTGTGCAGTTCCTATACCAGTTCAGCCCTGTTTAATTCCTCTACAATGCAATATATGTCTGTCTTAACAAGTGTTTTAGTCTGGTAATGAGACTTAAAATCTTATTTTTCTCTCTGAATTGGAAAATATTCGCTTGTTTTTAGTTACTTGACAAGTGAAATTATCTTACCCCACTGGCAATATTTGTGTCTTATTTAGCAAAAAAGTAACAGAACTAAGATTCTAAAGATTCAAAATATAAGATTAAAATTCTTGTTAAGATTAGTTTTTTTGCAGTGTACCTGTATTCCCTGTGCAGTACCTTTAATGTCAGTGTCTGTAAACCCACCTGTGCTGTAACCTCACCTCTGCGATCCGCCATTAACCTCTTCTTTTTGTCTCTCCATGGGATGGCCCCGATGACCGGTGACAGGATGAACCTGTGACTGAGGTGCCTTTTCTTGGAGGGGGGGGGGGGGGGGCGGGCAGTGTTTTTGTTGGGAGGGGGCAGTGGTGTATGCGTTGCATGTTGTTTGCGACCCGTTTGTTTTTTCAGTGCTCGCTGATTTAAAAAATACATCCACCACCAGTGTGTGGGGCATGGAGGGGAATCTTTAATAAGTTACCAGATATTCCTTGACCAGGGGCTTCTTAACCAAACGGTCTGAGCCTTTGTCTGTGGGGGGCCAATGCATATTTCATACCTGCACTCATTTGTAAAATGATTATGTCTCAAAATTAGTTTTTACTTTGTGGGGACCCAGGTTTATTTTTTTCATCCTGGAGATGAATATGTAGTCTGACTTTTTTAAACAAGTCTACCGCTAAAAGCTGAATCCAGCCCACCCCGGGCGCCCCACGGACAAGCAAATGGCCTCTTTTAGCGACTGTAAAACCATAGGCCAAGGATAGAGAAAGTCACAACATTAATGAATTATGTGTGTGTGGTAAAGCAAGCACACATCATACACTGTTCACTTCAAACAGATTTTAGGGCTTTTAAAAAAAAAAACTGCCTTTGCATTCTCCGTATTAACTGCCAGCGAAAGATTCCAGAATGTTACGCATCACAAACAGACACTCATGCGGTACATCAGTTTAGGTTGGCAATATGGCCGCCTCGCTGTCCCTGACCCTCGGGGCTTGGTTAAAGGGCGAGTTGGGTGAAGGGTATTAGGGTAATGTGTTTCGACACGCCGGCTCTAAAGCTGCTCGCCCAGGACACTCCCCCCGGCCTTTCAGAAACAGCAGGCTAGCCGCTCGACGCCAGCCAGACACATTGCATGCTGGGAGGAGTGCTTTTGTGAGCGGTACAATGGCGGGGGCTTTGCCATCACCGTGACCTCGTTTCTCTTCTTCTGGACTCTGTCTCCTTTTGCTTTGTGTGTGTGTGTGTGTGTGTCTCTCTCTCTCTTTAATCTTGTTTCCATTTTCAGGCTAATGTTTCCCACTTAAAAAGCAGACATGTCTGTAATTGTATCCATGGTTTCTCTTCTCTCTCTGAATCTCTGTTCTCTCTCATTCTCCCTCCGCTCACACCACGCCGTCCTACTGCAATGGAGCGTCTTTGTGTGTGTGTGTGTGGGTGGATGGATGCAGAATAAAGATAGGGGGGAAAGGGACAGAGACAGAGAGGATGACAAAATTAGAAAGTAAGATAGTGATTGAGAACACAGAGGTCGGAGGGTGAGTGATATACGTGTTTGGGAAGACTGCTGATGGAATGGGGTCTGTGTCGCCTACTGCTGAAATAGCTCCACACTCATTGAACAGCACTGCAGTTTAACAGCAAAAATCCTCCTTTTCTCTAGGGGTGGGGCACCTTCTGGAGGGCCATATATGTTACTGGATTTGGGACCAACTTCTGCTCTTAATTATTTAATTAATCCAATCATTTATGTGATCAAAAATCTTACCTGCATTTCTCAATAAGCTCAGGAATAACAGCTAAAAACTATTCTTGTGTCCCTATATGACTTATTTTTCTGTGGGCTGACCTACATACAAAGCTAATGAACTAATTGGGCAACTTGTGGAAACCAAAACCTGCAAACACACCGGCCCTACAGGGTTCCCCTTCCCTGCGTTCCTCTATAGGAATGACCATGATCTTATTTCTGTCCTCTGACTGTCCTCGATTCCCAGCGGTGAATGATGCATCTTCTCCTGAATACCCCTTTTGAATTTCTGTCTGTGATGAATTAGCTGTGTTCAAAACTGACCTGTTTTTCTAGTAGCGTTCACTAATATTCTTTGTGTTCTTCGCACGTATGCGCATGTCTGCCTGTGTGTGCCAGTGTTTTTGCAGGTGTATTGTACCTGAAGGAACAATGGCTCTAAAGCATCCTGCAATACATCGTACTTTACTTGTGAAGTTAAAATCAGTGATGCATTGGCACTGTGGGGAGGGAGACTCCTTGTGGGTAAAAATGAAGGCAGTGGAGTATTATGCAATATGTTGAGATGCTTGTGTGTGTTACGACCCCGGCCGCAACTCAAATTTCAAACACAACATGAAAATATTACCAAAGTAGTTTATTAAAATATCAAAATAAAGAGACATGAAACAAGGGGAAAAGGGTGCTGGTGAAATATAAGCAAACAAGAAACAAGACAATCACTAGATCGGGAATCCAAAGAGACTCAGACATGAGACACAATGGCCGGCGGTTTTGTGCTGAGAAACATTGGGACCACTGTTACCAAAGTCTCTACATGAGACAATATCAAAGTCTCCACAAGCCAAAACCCCGGTCAACTTTTCCTCCAATGTCCCATTTCTGGACCTATCAATTGTCACGACGTCTCAGCGTTTACACATACATCCGGTATCACACGAGCACAGGGAAAAGTACTCCAAAGAACACAAGTAGCCTAGCTAGCTTACACCAGGGACAGACTACAACACAGCAAAGAAGCCATAAACAGACAAGCAGCTTACTACCTGAAACAACACCACAATGCTACTTTAAAATGAGCTTCAGCACGGCAGCAAGCTGGCAATGTGCATGAAGTTATACCAAAGAGAAAGCAAAAAAAACAACAACCTCGAGCTAGAGAACACCACCACTACATATGCACAGCACAGGTGGCTGCAATTTCCAATCACGACTCAGGTGAACAGAGGGAAACTCATAAGCATACAAAACAATTAAAGGGCCATACTCATGAGGCGGCATAGGGACGCAACCATGTGATTCATTTGCAAGCAAACATTTCTCAGGCTTTTATGAATACCTGGAAGACCAGCAAGCTGAAAGCACTGCCCGTTGGGGAAAGAGGAGGTCGGGACACTGTTTACCGAGAGCTGATTGGCTGCTGCGAGGCGGGTGGCACACTGGTTTCCAAGAGCTGATTGGCTGTTTTCTTATTAACCCGCCCTGCTTTTGGCTCAGGCTGCGCATCGCTGATGTACTGTGAGCCTCGTAACAAGTAGTGTCCAGTCTAACGCTCATCTCTGTGCCCCGTGCAGGGGGACGTCTCCAAGCCTGAGGGGACAGCGGAGAAGGCCGGAGATGCAGGACAATAGGTGAGAGTGGGGGAAAAGAAAGGAGGAGGAGAGGGAGATAGAGAGATAGAAGGAAAGGAAAGGAGGGAGATCATCTTGTTAGGTTACTCTCGTTTGCGTAACTGGTTGGCATGCTTTTTTTTATTCCAGGTTTTAAAAAAAATCACGTATTAGCATATTTTCCCAGATTAATTAGTCTTCCTCTGCCAGAAAACCTATTATATTCTGGCAAAAATCATGATACTCATGGGCTAGTGTTCCTGATCCATGTTAATATTTTTATTGTGCCATAAAAACATCCAGGGTGCAGATTAATGTAGCATTTTCTACAGTAGATGCATGTGACTGCACCCTAAAGGGATTTTCTCAAGTCAAGCTCTGATTATCCTCCCGCCTCTCTCTCTCCCTCGCTCTCTCTCTCTCTCCCTTTCTCACTCGCTCCCTCTCTCTCTCCTCTCAGGGGTATCAGTCCATTGTCCAGGGACCAGCAGCGACCCCCCCAGCCCCCCGTATTGCTGCGAGCAGGAGTGCCCCATGGCGGCAGCTCAAAGCACCCGACTGCCCCCTGCCCCAACCCCCACCCAACCTAATCCTCCTCGCCCGTCTGCCCCAGTACCCACCTCAACTACAGCCCCATACATCTCCTGGCTGGTATCCTTCATGGCTTAACGGAAACCAAATTTGTAATGGACTCCCTCCGATCAGACCACATGCTCATTCCTCCGCCACCCCCCCCCCCCCCCCCAACCACCCAAGTGAGCATCACCACTGACCCTTCTGCCCCCAACACCCAAACACAGCCCCTCCCCCTAACAGGAGGGTGTTCGTTTGCGGTCCCCGAGCATTGGCCCCGCCCATCCGTTCAGAGAGACGTACACACCAGATAACCAGTCCGTGTAACTCTTGTCGTCGTAGAAGTGCAGAAATGTAAGACTTAACCGGTAGTGTGCACGTTAACGAATAATGTAACACCTGTACTAATGCAGTAATGTTAGATGTCCTCATATTAGTCTGCTTTACGAGGTTTACTGAAAAAGGCCTGTGTTATCTAACAGTGTTATCTAATAACCCCCAAACCCAGGTCAGGGAACTTAAGGGGTATAAATGGCTCCAATGAAATGACTCGTCCCTGTTTTTCGACAGCCCAGACACCCAAGAGACAAGTACGTCCCAGACCCAGCATAGATAAACATGGATCTCACCACTGGACCACCGCTGTAAAGGCACCAGTACCCAGAGAAAGGGGAGAACCACCCATTTATAGCTGGGGTCACAACCCACTTACCTTGGGGAAAGAAATGAGTAGAAAAGCCGGTGCAAGATCTGACCACATCCAATAATAATCAAGCTGTCAGACGCCACTGTGGCGGGTGTATTTATGCCAGTGGTGGGTAGGGAGGCACGTTAATGCGAAGGATTTCCTCCGGATTTCCTGTGTCTCCGATCTGCCACACCCCTCCCATCATCTCGGCCCCGCCTCTGCCCCATCACTTAGCAACCAACTTACGCCCAGCCTTGTGTCTGCTTTGAGTGACTAAAACAGGTCTTTTAAAGTACAACAGTGTTATTTCTTTGAAGCCAATGGAAACAAAAGACTGCATGTTGCCTTATCAGCACTTGTATGTTTGTAATCTCATGGACACAAGAAAACACACAGACACCCATACACCCACAAACATGCTCAAGTCCACATTCAAATGTATATTCCACACAGACACCCATACACACAAACACACACATGCTCAAGTCCACATTCAAATGTATTTTACACACAAAGTCACATTCATATTACACACCCCAGACCCACACTGACATGCTCATTACACACACATACGCACACATACACTACACATAACACACACACACACAAGTACAAGAAAAGCAAACATATATATGCACTCAGATTTATTGGCATCAAAGCAGACAGCTGATTTTATAAACTGTAAAACTAAAAATAAATACAATTTTGTTGAAAGCCAAACTCTGATTTTTGTTTGTTGACTGTGGCCACATGTTATTCCCTCTTTGATGTCTGTTACAGTGAGTATGTTTCTATCAAAACATCTTTTTATGTAAAGTAATTTTCAAAAACTTTCCATCCTTATGACAGGCAGAACTAAAAACAATTGCATTGTAGATCTCATGCCTGCAGTACAGCTGTATTACAACAAAGAAAAGTTTGTACACATCCTCTGGAGTTAATAGCCTACATCTCCATAAGTTTTATAAATCTCAATTTGTACGTCGATTTTCACGTAGGATCAAATCCATGGAATTTAGGATCAAATCCGTGAGTATTAACATCTTATAAATGGGGCGACTGCTTTATTGCATGTCCACGCTGATGAAAATTAAGGTAAATGTGTTTAAAGATATTTATGATGAAAAATCTGTTTAGGTGGAAAACCGCAAGATACATAAGAATAAGATTTTATTACCAAAAAGTGAAAAAATTATAAAATTCTAGATATGTTATTTTTCATTCAGATGGATGTTTATTCAACGATCATAGTGAAATAAATCAATGAAAGCGCACTTGAAGACATTATGATGACAATCTGTTTCAGTGGAAAAATGAACATAATATAATGGCTACAATTAAATAAATTTATAAAAATTGGGTTGAAGACATTTATTCTGTAAAATTTAATTGGAAAATCAGGAAAATATAGTTTTAAAAGTGAAAAAATAAAAAATTCTAAAAATATCATGTTTTTATTCAGATGGTTAGGAAATCTTGTTTATTCAAAAGCCACTATAAAACAAATGAATAAAACTGTATTTTAAGACATTTATTATGTAAAATCTGTTTCTGTGGAATATAAGAAAAATATATAAGACTATGCTTTTGGGAATAAATGAAAAGTTCTTTGTTGTTTTAAAAAAAATTCAGCTGGATATGTTGTCATGTTTATTCAACCACGGTGAAATAAATGAATAAATATGTGTTTTAAGACATTAGGCCAATGCAAAATCTGTTTCATTGGAAAATCTGCAAAATACATAAGACTGTAATCTTTTGTCCAAAAGTTTTAAATCTTAAATATGTATTTTTTCCATTCAGCTGCATAGGAAATCATGTCTGTTCAACAACCATGGTGAAAGAAATGAAAAAAAAAACAGTTTGAAGAGTTTGCTTATGTAAAATCTGTTTCATTGGAAAATCAGAACAATACATATAAGACTATAGTGTTCTGTCCAAAAAGTGAAAAAATAGCTCATTCTAAATACGTCATGTTTTTATTCACATGGATAGGAACTCATGTTCATCCAACATCCACAGTGAACCAAATAAATAAAACTGTTTGAAGACATTTCTTTTGTAAAATCTGTTTCGTGCAAAATCAGCAAAATAGACTTCTGTCCAAAAAAAGTGAAAAAATACAAATGTTTTTGAAGACATTTCTTTTGTAAAAATCTGTTTCGTTGGGAAATCAGCAAAATAGATCAGACTATAGTGTTCTGTCCAAAAAGTAAAAAGAAATGTTTTTAATCAGATGGATAGGAAATCATGTATGTTAAACAACAATTGTGGAAAAAATTTATACAAATGTTTTTCAAGACATTTCTTATCTAAAATCTGTTTCATTGGAAAATCAGCAAAATATAGTATTATGCCAAAAAAGTGAAAAAAAAAGAAAAATTCTAAAAAGATCGTTTTTATTCAGATGGATAGAAAATCATGTTTAATCAACAGCCACTATAAGACAAATTAATAAAACGGTGTTTTTTATTATGTAAAATCTGTTTAATTGGAAAATCAGAAAAATACGTAAGACTATAGGGCTCTATCTTGGCGATCTTAGCGCTTTGTCTAAACGCATGGTGTAAAGTGCATTTAGGGCGTGTCCAAGTCCACTTTCGCTAGTTTGACGGCGTGTTTTTTGAGCACTACCATTGTCCAGTAACAGAAGATTGTCCCCCCAGAAGATTACAGGTACTGGCAAATATAGGCTAAGTCATAGCTTGATCCAGGACAATTGCGATTAGTCTATACATGTAACCTTACACGTACCATCGCACATCGCCTGGAAGTTGATGGAGTGGGCTGAAATGCGCCATTCCCCTTCGCTAAGGGACAGGTATGTGGTCTTTGACCTATGGACCCTTTCATTATTATACATTTTTTGATATAGCCTACACAATAATATTTCACATTGTAAGTGAAAAAATGAAACATTCTAAAAAGATCATGTTTTTATTCAGTTGGATAGGAAATCATGTTTAATCAACAGCCACTATAAAACAAATTAATAAAACTGTGTTTGAAGCAGTCGCATAGCCACTGCCCACCCATTAATCTTGAACCACCACACCCAATTGTGAATGTAGTGGCAATCTACTGTATGTTATATACGTAACTTTTTCAATAATCACTGTGTTAAAAAATATGTTGCTGCTTGCCAGCTATTGAAATAATGTAGACTCGCTCCACGTCTCTAAAGTGTTCACTGATCTTACTGTTTTAAAGGGGCTATATGTAACACATTTACTGTACTAAATCATAAAATGACCATGATATGTCATCAGAGATTAAGGAAACATGCTAAGTCGAAATACTGGCTTCTCCAACAACAATGCTACAGCCAGTATGTTCTCCTTTGAAATTTCCATTCCGGGTCAGAACGTCTGTATTTGTTTTGGCCTGTGTGATTCACTATTCTCTGAGTTGACTCCGCCCACTGCCCATTACGAACAACCAGATGTACTCTGGCACTCCGACAGTCGATTTACGAATGCCTAAGCTAAGTTCAACATCATTTTCATTTAGCTAGCTAGCTAAAGATTTAAATATATACAGTATATGCATATAGTTAGTAATATATATATGCATATAGTTAGTAATGTGAAAATGGAAGATGCTTTATCTATAATACATTTCAACAGTAGAAGTCTGTATAAAAACCTCTCAAAAATTAAGGAGTATTTATGTAAATTCAACAAGTTTAATGTAATTGCTCAATCTGAAACCTGGCTAAACAATGGAAAAGTCTGTGATATGGAACTGGAAGGTTATGAGCTGTACACTACCAATAGGATTAACAGAAGTGGAGGAGGGGTTGCTATGTATGTTGACACATCATTAAGATGCAGTATGGTGAAATCTATGTCAAAAACTATAGATAACATTCTAGAATGTCTGACCATTGAAATAGTTGTTGAAAAATCTAAAAATATCATTATTAGCTGTGTATATAGAACACCAGGAACCTGTATTGACACATTTAATGACCAATTAGCTGGTATGTTAGACAGAGTGAATGACAACAAGGTGAAAATTGTATGTGGTGATTTCAATATTGACTTGTTAAACCCAAATGGAAACAAAAGAACATCAGACTTTATTTATACAATGTACAGCAACTGCCTATTTCCTGTCATTTTAAAACCAAGCAGAATAACAGGCGACACTGCTACACTGATTGATAACATATTCACAAATTGAAAGTAAAATAGTAGGTGGCCTACTCCTACATGACATAAGTGACCACCTCCCCGTTTTTGCTATTTTTCTAAATTTCTTTGAGTCAAAAAAAGAAACTAGGACTAACACTTATAAACTGATTCGACACAGAACACCAGAAGCCATCGTTGCCCTTGAGTTGGACCTAAGGAAACAGAAATAGGATGAGGTGTTTGCAAATAGTGATCCCAACAAAGCCTATGAGGTCTTCTTGTCCACATTATTGGTGCTTTATGAAAAAAACTGTCTGTTTAAAAAACTCACTATAAAACACAATTATGCCGACAAGCCATGGATTACAAAGGGGATAGAAAATGCGTGCAAAAAGAAAAACTTACTTTATAGAAGATTCTTAAAACAGAGAACACAAGAAGCAGAAAACAAATATAAGATATATAAAAATAAATGAATAAGTATTATTAGATTAAACAAGAAGGAACACTATTGCAAACTATTGGGGCAGTATAGGAGTAACACTCAGGGAACCTGGAGAGTGCTAAACAGCATAATTAAAAAGGGTGCTGGAAAAGCTGAGAATCCAAATTACTTTATTAAAGATAACAATTATAAATAAAACAAAAAGACATTGCAAATTAATTTAATGATTATTTTGTTAATGTAGGATTTAATCTAGCAAATGAGATTGTGGAGCAGAGAAATGGGGATGGTGTAATTGAAGATAATGCACATAGAAACCTCTACTCCATTTTCATCAGAAGTGTTGATGAAAAGGAAATACTCGACATTGTTAAAAAATGTAAAAATAAAAAATCCACTGACTGTACAGAAATTGACATGTCACTATTAAAAGATATTATAGATAGCATTGTAAAACCATTGACTCATATATGCAACCAATCCTTCCAAACTGGTATCTTTCCCAGCAACATGAAAATGGCAAAAGTCATTCCCATTTATAAAAGTGGAGACAAACATCTTTTTTCCAATTACAGACCCATTTCTCTGCTTCCCCAGTTCTCAAAAAATTTAGAAAGATTATTTGTGAGCAGACTTGACTATTTCATAGAGAAACACAACCTATTGACAGACCACCAGTACGGCTTTAGAACAAATAGGTCCACATCATTGGAGTGATGGAACTGGTAGAGGAGATTTCAACAGCAATAGATAATAAAGAATATACAGTGGGGGTGTTTATCGACCTAAAAAAAGCGTTTGACACAATTGACCATAAACTACTCATGAAAAAAAAGCGTTGGAAGCACTGAAGACATGGTTTGACAGAAATAAATTATCATTGAATCTAAGTAAAACAAAGTTTATAATTTTTGGTAACAGGCAAATTGATAATCAAGTTAAAATTACAATAAATAATATAGAAATTGAAAGAGTGTATGAAAATAAATTTCTGGGTGTAATAATTGACCATAAACTATGTTGGAAACCACACATAAACAATGTCAAAACAAAAATGTCAAAAACCATTGCAATATTATATAAAGCTAAAGAAATATTGAATCAAAAATCTCTATATTTACTGTATTGTTCCC
Organism: Synaphobranchus kaupii; assembly: GCA_029718625.1. Taxonomy (NCBI): domain Eukaryota; kingdom Metazoa; phylum Chordata; class Actinopteri; order Anguilliformes; family Synaphobranchidae; genus Synaphobranchus; species Synaphobranchus kaupii. The sequence goes on from CM056380.1 coordinate 41,090,132, forward strand.
TCATAGTTCCATACATCACCTACTGTGTGGAGGTATGGGGGAACACTTACAAAACTAACACCAACCCAATTTTTATTCTACAGAAAAGAGCCATAAGAATTGTTAACCGAGCTGATTACTATGCACCAACCAATTCAATGTTTATTAATTTGCCTGCTCTAAAATTCCGGGATTTAGTTGATCTCCACACTGCACTGATAATGTTTAAAGCCAAAAATTATTTACTTCCAAACTGTGTTCAGAGGCTGTTTGCAATAACAGAAAGTCAATATGATCTCAGGGACACAGGTACTGGTTTATTCAAAAAACCAAGGGTAAGGACAAATACCAAAAACAACTGTATATCCATCAAAGGTGTAAACCTATGGAACAGTTTCGACAAGGAACTAAAAATGTGTACATCAACATATTAAAAAAAATATTTAAAAATAAGAAGATAAATAATTACAAAAATTAGGTATGAGCTGTTTAGTGTACAAAATGTGTATGGAAATTGTGTTCTCATTCTTTTCCTTTTCTTGTTTGTTTTTTTTCTGTATGTTTTTGTTTCTGCCTTCTGTTATGTTTTGTCTTGTATAGTTGACCACCTTGGCCCTATTCAGGGAATTTCTGGAGTGGCTGTTCTGTAGGCTTGTGCCACATTGTGGTGCAGCGAGTTGCGGGCCTGTTGATCTGCTATTTCCGAAAATGTTTTCAGTTTTCTTTTGAACTTTTTTGTTTCTTTCTTTTGGAAGAGCTGATGCAAGTGTAGATGCCACGTAGATTATATTATGTTACAAAAAGGGTAGGCAAAATAAGCTTTAGCTTCAGCCTACACCTTTTCGGTCTATCCTCTTGTCCTCTTTTTTCTTTATTTACTATTATTTCATTGCTTTATTATTTCATTGCTTTAGTTTAATGCATTACTGCTGTCTGTATGTTTCTATGTTCACAAATTTGAGAGAAACTGTTAAATTGAGACCAAAATAAATAAATACTACTACTACTAGTTACTAGCTAAACATACCACTAAAGTTAATTTATATCTGTGTGACCTTAAACATAGCCAGCCATGCATCTAGCTAACATTGACAGAGTTATAAAAAATCCACATGAGCTGGTTTATAATTTGCAAACAATAAATAAATTGCAAACATATACATTAGCTGATCAACTTACAGTGTAGGACTCGTCGTCGCTTGTCATTGTCAAAATAGAATAAGTCTCAAAATATAATGTTGCGATCGTGTTCGCTCAGTGTCCTCAACCTGGCAACCCGCGTGAGCTTCAAGTCTGGGGAGGAGGGGGCGGGCGGAGACAACTCTCCAATATTGTGAATTTGGACTGCAGTACCCATTTTAAACACTCGGTGTCAATGTTACATATAGCTCCTTTAATTAGTGTCTCGACGCAAACTGCAATGTCAGGTAGGCGACATGTTTATAGCTACTTCTACTTCTACGGCGATTTTGATGATGGTGATGAAAAATTCACCGTTTGGTGAAATAGCTTAATGTCACACTGAAAAAATGAGAAAAATCCAAACCACAATTATTGGCACCCCTGCATTTACATATAGAGTAAAGTAATCATTTTTGAATTGGGGGGGTGGGACAAGATTTAGCTGTAAATTATGCTGGAACAGTATAGAATACATGGTTGGTAAAATGGCTGTAAGTCATCAAGGGTCTGAGGTATCAATTGGGCCTCAAACCATCACTCTGCTGCCAGATATGCAGTAGATATGGATGGATCACTTTAAGGGTTGTTTATCCTGATAAATTTTCCTATTGAACTCTATGGAAAAATAAGTCATTATTTTATATATGATTGGTAGGCTAATAGTGATTTTTTTGCTTTCACATCTTTCTTTGTGCACTTGTGAACTTTAGGCCTGTAAAAAAAAAGATACTAAAATAGAAAATATCTTTAGATATTTTACAATAATTTTGGATAAAAAATATATAAAAACCTAATCTAAAACTTTCATTTCCGGAAACGGAACAGGCCAGTGAACGTGAACCTAATGTTTTTTTCATACACCTCTCGACTAAGACAGGGTGAGAGCAAGCTATTCACTAACCCTGCAAAGTGGGATAAAATAGAAGATAAAATCGCAAAGATACGACTTAGGGCAGAATAAATAATAATAAAAAATTTTTTATTTATTTATTTTTATCATGGAAAAATAATAAGCAATTTCAAAACATTTGGTAGCCAAATGGACCCTATGTTATTCAATTCCCCCCATGTAGCAACCGCTAGAGAATCGCCGCTACACAACCCCATCAGCCGATAATACGAAAGAGGGCGTGACTCCTCAAGCTCCTGAGCATGATTCCAACTCGCCCAGGGCTGCTTTGTGTGTGACGATTCTCGCCGAGTCCCTCCCCCCACCTCGGGAGCAGTCGCCAATTACCACTCCATCAAGGCACCGACCATACTTGGATCTGGCAGGACCGGAGCGGTGAACTCTCGATCCTCTGTGTGCAACTGCACAGACTGAAGTTGTGAAAGATGTATAAATGTGTTAAGTATCTCTCTTTTTTTAGTGTACGAAAAATGTGGAGACTGGTCTGAAATATGTTTTTTTTCTTCAAAACATGGAAGAGGCTGTTTCACCGGCAACAGCTTATCTGTATAATTGGTCTTTGATCTCATAGTGAGTTTTTGCATTGTTCAGTTCCACTTAAAAATAAAGGGCTACCCCAGCATTGAGGAATGTGCCCAAGCCGGTCCAAGCATTTGAGATTAGTGATCCTGAGAAACAGGCTGGGAAAACCGGGCCACAACCAATCATTACGCACTTAACCTGAAGTGCCAGCAGCCAACACTAGGGGGAGTGTTGAAAAATAAAGCTTCAAAAAATAAAGCTTTGGCAGAGCACGGCAGCATTTATTATGCGATTTGTCTATTTGAATATTTTCCCGCCTGTTTCGTAGTACACACAAAAGGCAAACTATTAAAAATATTTACAGCCTGTGTGTGTGTGTGTTTAAAATTGTATGTCAAGCTCTAAATCAGGTATTTAATAAAAAATGTCCAATCAAAGAAATTTGAGAAAAAATAAAAAAATTTTCAAAGAATTGAAAGCCAGTTAAAATAGATTTTTAAGTTAACTTGATAGTTTAGGTGCCTGCACAGAGGAAGTTATATACACCATTCTTTAAACAGGTTGTAGAGACAGACACAAAGGAAACATTTATTTATAGACCTGGGAACCCCATTGTGGTAGCCACAGATAAACAAGTCAAGCCATGTTTGGAAACAGGGAACGAGTAAATATTTTCTTTTGAAAAAGTCTATGTTACACAGTGTTTGTTGAGGAAGCCGTGTTTGTTCTAAAGCATGTTTATTTCTGTCCTAACAAGGAGATTTTGTCTAAGCCCCTGGGTCTTGTGATACCCTCCACCCTGCCAGACGTGTGCTGATGGGACAGTGTAACAGCATTCCCACCAGCTTTCACATAAATTCAGCTTCTCACTGAAACCCAGAACTTTGCCAAAGGCACATCACGGCACTGCCGCACCCCGAGTCCTCGCACGCTATGGCATCCATTAAGTTTCAGTTCCTCGGACACGCCTGACATAAAATATTCATCATCAGCACATAGAGAACAACATAGTTTCAGACTGCAAAACCGCACACTAATTTAACTAATTAAAGGTCATTTTAGATTTTAAAAAATTTAAACACTGCGAAAAAATGTAACACAAAAAAGTTATTTTCTTCAAATCTTACACTCAAAATTTACATTCATGCAAAATATATTCAGAAATACAGTAATGAATAATTGTTTAATAAGACCAACTGATACCTCCCTATAGACCGTTATATTTTGGAATATCAGTCAACCAATCAATCAATGTTGCTAAATATTTACAACAGAATTCATCATAGGAAAACTGCAATCTTGCTAACATACTCATTGTAATGCAATTGAATGCAAGTAATGTACACATTGTAAAACAGAGAAGGTAAAATGATTTCAATGCGATGTAAGATAAACATTAGGCTACATGTTTTCAAGATTAAAACTAGTTTTCTGTATATATAAATCTGTGTGTATGCATATACCATTGTTTGAATAATATGCAATAAACCAAATATTCCAACTGTTATACAATGGCAACAGAAGCTATTACATGGAACTTGTTCACAAGTAAGCATTTCCGGCAGAATGAAATGGCTGCAGGACTATTGATTGGTGGCACGTACCTCGATTGATGGACACGATTGGTGCCTGGATGACCTCGGCTTCCGTTTTTAAAATTTTTTTTAGGGAATGCTGTTATGGTGATTCACTCAGCAATTTTGACATTCCAGCACAGGGAGGAGACACAGTGATGTGTTATTTCCTGTGTCCCACATCAAAAAATCAGAGAGGAGAGAGCTATGCAGACTGCACAGACACACAGCACAGCACAGGTTATTCACACAATCACTCCTTGTGGAGAGAGCCACATACACTGCACAGACACATAGCACAGGTTATTCACTCATTGTGGAGAGAGCTATGCAGACTGCACAGACACACAGCACAGTACAGGTTATTCACACAATCACTCCTTGTGGAGCCACATACACTGCACAGACACATAGCACAGGTTATTCACTCATTGTGGAGAGCGCTATGCAGACAGCACAGACACACAGCGCAACACAGGTTATTCACACATTCACTCATTGTGGAGAGCGCTATGCAGACAGCACACACAGCACAGCACAGGTTATTCACACATTCACTCATTGTGGAGAGCGCTATGCAGACAGCACACACAGCACAGCACAGGTTATTCACACATTCACTCATTGTGGAGAGCGCTATGCAGACAGCACACACAGCACAGCACAGGTTATTCACACATTCACTCATTGTGGAGAGCGCTATGCAGACAGCACAGGTTAACACAATCACTCCTAGTTATTTGGCTAAGGGAATCCTTTAATCAAAAAAATACACAGAGTGATGTATGCAGTCCATGATATCCTTCTATACTCAATGTCAATGGTGGAAACTCCAGTGAAAAGTCTGGGAATTGAACCAGCAAACCTATTGACTACTAATCCACATCTAAAAAATTTTTTTACATTATTTTTTTCTCTCTTTAAATATTTCTTTCTGTTTCTTTGTCTTGTGAACTGGTCACAATAAGATCTACTTATGTTTGTCATGGCAATCTCATGCTGACAAACAACCTATTTATTTATTCATGATACCTGTTGATTCATATGCTTGAACACAAAGCAGAGGGAGCTCCTCCCTCTGCACTCCCACATTTCAGCGCCTGTAGTACGCTTTGTTATTCTGTAAGCACGGTTACAAAATTATTTTTTTTTTTTAAATAAAAATAAAAAGACCAAAGAAAGTTATTTGTAACACACCTGTTCAGAACAGGAAGAACCAGTCCAGTCTGCCCTTCCCCCAAGGGTGTGGTCTTGCAGGCCGATGCCCTCCTTACACGCCCCAGTCCTGCTGTCGTCCTATGGGGTGAGCCATGGGGCGTGCACAAAAAACCAGAAACTGTGAACCTGTATAAGAGCCCACTCCTAACACACACAGCAGCTCAATTGGAAACAGCTCCAACTCCTGCAGACATGGACTTTTTAAAAGGCGCGCTTGGCGGCAGTAATACTGATGAGATGGTCGATAAGGCTGTCGGTGCAGCGGGTGAGTGTTTTTTTGGGGGGTGGGGTGGGGTGGGGTGGGGTGGGGGAGGCGGTGGTGGTGGATGACGCAGCCGGGATAGCGTTTGATTTTTTTGGGATGTTTTATAGAAAAGCAGTTCTTATCCTTGTTTGATCAGATTTACCCGTTCAGCAGCTGCGAGGGCTGATTATAATACAACACTTTTGCAGTAACCATGCCTATATGTAAATATACACATTATCAAATGATTCAAGTTTTTATAACCCTCCTTTTGGCTTGAGTTCCGTCAGTTACGTGAACCGGGCATTTGAACAGACCACGATTGTTTTCCATTTCAAAGGGCTGAGAGCTGGCGCAGTGCCCTGTGCCCTATCTTTCGCATCCATTTCAAACCTACTCTGCGGCATTCCTTTCTTTAAACTCATCTCTCCCCAAAGGGAGGCACAACAATATCAGATTGATTTATGCCTTTTTCCACTGTAACAATGTCAGATTGATTTGTCTTTTCCCAATATTTTTAATATGACCTTTCATACTAAAGAGTCAACCTGTAGATTTGTGGGCTTGTATGTAGTTTGTAATCACATTTAAATTCGTATTTGTAACTTTCCATCAGAGATTTGTAAGGTAAGGGTTTCCGCAGTGCAAGCTATTATCAGTGCATTAGATCAAAGTGGCTCCCACCTTACTAAACTTTCTGGGTGTATTATATTGCACACATTAAGACAATTAGCAACCGTCACCGGTAACACTTTATGAGAGCTATACAATTAATATTATCTACGCAATTCCTTTTCACACAATTTTATATTATAAAATTGTATAAGGGAAATAATTATAACAATTGCAACTAATATATTGCTATTTTAGACCTGCTCTATATTAAATATTGACTTGTTTGATGTTGTATTGCTTACATATCCACTAGATTAGAACATATTCCCAGATCTAAACTAAGATCTGCCAGTACCAATATTTATTTCCACCATTATCATTTTGATTTTCACACATTCTTTGGCAAACCTACATTTTGACCCAAAGCTGCAATACTGATGCAATTCATAATCAGAGATATATTTTGGTTACTGTTATATTTCAAGGAATAATTTGAGGCTATCAATCTGATTTATTGAGTGTAGTGGCTCTATATAGGGGTGAGTTTAAATACACAGGTGATCAGCATCTGGGTGATGAAGTCCAGAGATTGAGTCAGAGCACACCGAAATTTCATGTTCAGTGTTTGTCTCACTACTGGTCGGCTATTGAAAGGACTAACAAACCTCTCTGGTCCTTTCAGCTGAATTTGCCAAGGAAAAGGTAAAGGGTCTTATTGCAGGCGAGTCCAACCAAGAAGAGAATAAGCAGGAAGGTGGTGGAGACGGCGGAGGACTGGGAGGACTAGGAGGACTGGGAGGACTAGGAAATCTGGTCTCAGGGAACAAAGGGAATGACAGCAGCGGTGGAGGAGGAGGACTAGGGGGACTAGGAAATCTTCTCTCAGGGAACAAATCAGAACAGAGCAGCGGAGGAGGAGAAGGAGGTACAGTATTTTTCTCATAAATGCGTTCAGCACACTCAAAAGTCCCTCACCTGCCATGCTAATGTCAAGCTCTAGGGCCAACCATATGGTTGGAAACCCTTACACAATGGATCGCGACTTCATTGGCAATGATCTACATCGCAAATTCAACCCAGTAGCTCTTTCACTTTTATCACAACAGATGTTGAAGGACACGCAATTTTGTTTCTGCACATTTCTTTAAAACTCCATATTCATCCAAGAAAACATACAGGAACAGGTTATTTGATGTTAATTGTGTGGCCCGTTTAGGCTTCAGTATCACAGTTGCTTTTGCTTAGGCCTGGGGATTAAAGATTGCATGTCCACAGGAACTCGAGTGCTGCACATTTATTCTATATGTATAAGTTGATGGTAGCCACCAGTGATTGCATACTTATCCAGTCTATAACGTTTAGTGGATCCGCACAGCCCCTGCATCAGTTGTGACTTTACACCTATGACCTTCATGCACTGTAGCTGGACTTTGAAGTTTCTTTGGCTTTGCAGTCAAATACATGTTGACAGAGTGCTTATTTGCAATGGCCAGGACAAGTTTACAGGGCGGATTTGCAAGCGTTCCACATGTCCAGCCCATGCACTTCACCAGGTTTATCCTCAAGTCAGCTGTGCCTTGTACAGCAGCAGAGCATAAGACTCCTCTGTAAGCGTCTAACCTGCTGTTCCGCGCCCCCCAGATTTCACGGACGCGCTAGGAGCATTGGCGGGCGAACTGTCTTAAGACAAGGAGTCCGGGTCCGGGGGAGCAGATAAAATCTTGAAGTGCTTGTTCCCTCCCGAACCATCCACCCTCCCTGCCGAAGAGCTGAACCTGCCCGACTCCTCGCTGCCCTGAGAGCACCTGGGCAGACTCCCTCCACAATCACTCATCCGGCCCACAATCCTGTGCAATTGTGATTTAAAATAAATGTATATTTAAGTTGACATTCATCGTTTCGAAGCTGCATATTTTGTGTGCATTGACATCCATCTGTATGCACATTACCTATTCAGTTAGGATTGTGTACACATTGAGTAAGTATAGCATTGAGGAAGTATAGCAAGTGGAATTTGAATTTTGAATACAGAGGGGTAGAGTTTGGGAATGGGATGTTGTACAGTATAACCCACAGGAAATTGCAAGGGAACGTCACTGTTTCTCCAACACATTTGATACCACATTTACTATCTAAAATAATTTACAAAAAATAAAACGTAAGGTTTTTAAAAAAAAATAAAAATAAAAAGTTACACCCCCGTCTGTAAAGAGCAACTTCTAAATTGAAGTTCACAAAATGACTTGCATTTTTACAGTCAAATCCAGTCTTGAAGAGCAAACTGAGGCTCTCCCAGCTACATGTTAAAGGTTGATTGGAGGATAGCACGTTTACTTTTCCCTCCGATTTCACAAATACTAATGCATAAACAAGAACGAGTGTTCAATATCTTTTAGGAGGTGTTAAAGGATACAGCAGTAATTAGGCCTCACAATTTATTCCCTACAAGCCCAGGCCATGCTCATGACAAGAGGGAGCACCAATTATTATAACACTGTTCCATCTCCTAAATGTACATTAGAAAGCAGTTTCAGTGGTTTTATTCAGAACATGTTGGAGGGAGGGCAAGTAGTATTAGTGTCTTCAACATACTAGGAGATAAATGTTGGAGTATTATGTCAGAGATAGCACATGCATTAGTCCCTTTCTGGAAGTGGTCTGTCAAAATAATTAACTGTTGTATATAATGTAAAACTAAATGGCATGGCCTGTGAAAAGTAAAGGATTACAAAGAAATAAGATCTAGAGCAGTAATTTGGGGACATTCAGATTTGCAGGTTACATTCATCCCGGCTGTGTTTAAAGCGAGTCTCACAAATCAAAATGCCTTGATTCTTGCCAATACAACCAAAACATTTGTCAAGAGGCACAGTAATTTGTTTAATACCCAAGACTCCACTGAAAAGGCAGTAGAAACACTGCACATGAACCAATACGTGAGCACAAGCCATTTAACCAAACTCATAGGGCCCCATTCCAGAAATGTGAGCAGAACAAATTTGCGTGTAAATCGTTTGCATCAGCAATTATGCCCATATTTTGGCATTCATCAAAGTTTTCGTATCTGAGATTTGTTCGTACATATGACATTTTTTTACACCTGCTCAGTACCACGAGTACAGCATTCGTAAATTAAAAATGCCACTAAATGTCAATTAGAACATGAATTTATTTTTATTTGCAGTTAAATTCACAAGACTAAATGTAGCCTTTGAAGTGCAAATGCAATAATTACAATTGTAAGCAAGCACTTTAGACTATGCTTATTAATCAATTGTAGCCTATGAACTTATTTAATTACACCCATAATTAATTCTCCCAGTAGGCTACAATTTTTTTGAATGGATTAAATTTAAATGTTATACGACGTTAAATATGCCAAAACACACATTTAACCAATGAACGAAATGTGCTATAAAATGACTTACAGGCCTGTAGCCAGCGTTGCAATGTTGGGAGGAGTTCTGGCACGCGTCTTTAGGACTGCGCATATTTGTGGCTCAGTGATGAATGGCCGGTTAGTCTTTTTCAGGTTTTTATGAAATGGACAACCTGCCCATTGTTATCAGTGCCATAGACTGTACTGCACACACATAGCCTCATGCACACACATTCGCTTTAGCTTTGCATGCGTTTAAAAATTTGCATCGTTTTTTGATTTGGAGCATTTCCCTTTACGTTTTTGCTTTTGCTTTTGCTTTTGAATCGCTATCGTCCTTGTGGGCCACCGTAACTTTGCCTAATAATTAAATATTGAAAGTTACCCAGAACACAAACTGAGCATCAGTAAAACCACGTTTAACATGTCAAATCGGTAGATACTCCATCCATCCAAACAACACAAACACTCAGCTGAGGCGACAGCTTTGACGTTTAACAAACGCTGCCGCTTCATAAAGTTTCACAAAGGAATTTGGTCAGTAGCGTTCGTTGTCATTTATTTGTGTACAACAAAAAAGGCAATATAAATGCACCAATAACCCCAAAGCAGTTTTCAAATCAAGGCTTACTTGGCAAAAACAAGGAAATGAGAAGGACAAAAAAAACAAGGCAAAAAAAAAAAACATTGGTTCCCAAATGACCTCCCTCTCTTCTCAGTCTTTGCTTCCATAAACCCTTCAAATCCAACTAAGACACCTAAAATCCGGAGAAAATTAAGCTTCCCAAGTACAGGTTCAGAAAAAGGTAGTTCGAAGGGAGATGGATTTCCAACTTGCCCTCAAAGCACCAAAACAAATGTGAAAGTGCATAGCTGAAAAAGGATGGCCAGCGGGCGTGCAGGAGTACAAAATTAAGTGCATTCGGCAGCGCGTTTGTAACAAATTACAGGATAAAAACCCAACCAACCAGTTTATAGTAAAGCCTGAACTCCGAAATACAGGTTACAGCTCTAAGAGCAGCTCTACTGTATGTGCTGCCCAAAAACCTTAACAATTCCACTAAACTAAAAACTTAGATTAGTGGAAAGAGGAAAGGAGAACGAGAGCGCGCTTCCATTCCAATGCAGGGCAGTCCTGTGGTGACCATCAGTCTTAGAGACTCCTTTTTTAGCACCAGGGACTGCGTCAGCACTGCACGTTCACAGCTTCCCAAGCTACGCTTCCTTGCATTAACTCTCAACATTACAGCACAGGTGTAACAGAAAACAACCAGAGTGGTCTTTGAACAGGAGAGGGTGGAAAACGGCAAACGCCGTGGAACGCCACCGGCTTGGTTCGTGTTGGTGAGGCAGAAGGGGGGGGGGGGGGGGGGGGTTGGGGGAAGAGTGGACGAAAAAACCACGTTGACCGTGTATCCGTTTTTTTGGCGTTTGTTGGCACTGAAACCCGTTAAAGGCCGACGAAGATTGGGATGGAGACAGAGGAAGATGAAAAGGCAGTGAATTCGAGAGCGGGGGCTCGTAACGAAGCCGTAGCCCGGCTAGCTCAAAGGCACACTATGAACAAAGCAGTTCTCAACTGAGTGACCATAGATACAAGAGAGGAATGGTCTGACGGTTATACAGGATACAGGGAGCGTACGGTAGATAAACTGTAAACGCTTGATATGTTAGAGGTTGTACTGGGTTGGGGAGAGCTGGGATGGGAGAGGGGGAGTCCTGGGTTGCCACCGCGGGACAGACGCGCAGACTGGGTGGGTGTGCCCTCTATGTGAAGGTCAGTCCGGCCTCGTTGTACACCTTGAAGACCTTCTCGATGGCGTTGACGTATGCAGCTGTCCTTAGGTCCAGGCCGAGGTTGTACTTGTTTGCTGTGCGCATGATTTGCTGTGGACAAACAAGGCACCGTATTAAAATCGAGTTCCAAACTTAGTATTCTGAACACAACTACTTTACAAATGGCTGCCCATTTACTTTCTATTGGTCTACAGCTGAAGGCAGGCATACCTTCCCCAGGAGCAACACTTTGTGTATGATTTTCTAATACTGAATAACATGAGAAAGCGGTCACCTGCATTCATTTAAGACTAATAATTCATGTAATTATGCCATTTTTGGTTTGAACAGAACTACAGCCAGAGGCACTTCCTGCCCTGTGGTTTCCAAACTGAGGTAAAAGGAACAGCAAGAAAGTATCTTTCAATGTATATAGACCATTTGTCGTGTACAGTCACATAAACAGCCAATTAATTAAAAGCATTTTTTAATTATGGAATAAAACATTTAAAAAAGAAACATTTTTAAAAATAAAATAATTTGACTGCGGCATCGCAGCCAGTGAAACCGAGTCGTCCCGGCTCCAGTTACCCAGAGTACCCTTTCTCACGCAACACAGATGCTCCATATGGTGAGGTGTGTGTGCAGAGCAAGCCCCCGGCTATGTCAGGTGGGGGAGGATATAAATGTGTACATGGCATCAGGAAGAGGGGGGGGGGGGGGGGGGGGGGGTGGACGCTGTACTTTGTTTTCTCCCATTCAAAACATAGCATTTTTGCCCATAAATACATCATCCACACCAAATAAAACTAACATGAGTTGCAAATTGGCATTAATGTATTTGAAGCCAAAATAAATAAATTTGGCTTTTTTTTTTTTAAAAGCTCAGTTTATATTCCAACCTTGCTCTATGGAAGTAAAATAGGGGCCCTTCAAGAAAAATTTAAAAACTTTCAATTGGAATTTCGTAGGCCTAAGATACAAGTAGCAAGGTGTGAGGTTAGATTTGCAGATTTAGAGGTTAAAAAGACAGGGTCACTCACCCTAGCTGATCTCTCCATGGTGTAGGCAAGACCAGAGTGGACAATATCTTTCTCAGAAGCACCCTGGGAGCACGGAAAGGTGGCCAAAATTAAACACACACACACACACACACACACACACACACACACACACACACACACACACACACACACACACACACACACACACACACACACACACACACACACACACACACACACACACACACACACACACACACACACACAGAGAGCAATAAACACATTGCAGGAAAAAGGAATGAATACAAACCCAACCCTGAGAGCCAACCGTTTATTCGTTCCACCAATCAGTCCTCCTGAGGGCTCCTGCTTGAGCGCAAGCAGTAAACCATTGTGAATTGCACAACCTCTTGTACACCATCATCAAATGGGATTCCCAATTTCAAAACCCACATCAATAATTACCCCTTTCATAGATGAAACAAACAAAACAACGTGCCTCCCAGAAGCACACATAATGGAACCATCCACCATCTGTTCCACGTTTCCTTTTTAGCTGCTGACACAACTTAACGAGACACTCTTCACAGGATTAAATTTAACACAAAGAGCCTGCATTCTGAGCACCGGCGCTGCGAGGGCCATCGTGTTTGCTCTGGGCCATCTCATTTGAGCTCTCCCACAGGATGAGCTCACCTGTATCAGGTTACAGGTATCCGTGTACCACAACGCAACTGGGCGGCGAGCAATGGTTCAAACAAGATGACCAGCACCATTCTGGGGAGAACTGAAGGTCAAGTTTTACTGCTAAATTAATCAATAAAATAAACTTGCGAAACTAAAAAACTAAAAATGCCCATTCTACCAAGAAGGTGTACTACAGCCACATGAGTGTCTCCTGTGCATTTCTGTTCTCTCAAATTAGCATTAGCATTGTTGCATAACATTTCAGGCTAAGAAGACAAAGTGCAATAAAGGCTCCAGTGACAAAGCGGCTGGTTCTCCATCTATTCAAGATAAAAACAAGCTGCAGTGTCACATGACACCAGTGCTGGTGGGGCGGGGCCGGGCGGGTGGGGCAGGGCACTCACAGCAACTCTGTCCTGAAATTCGGTGGTTGGGATGATCGGAATGGCTCCACCATGTTTCCCAAACTTCCTCTCCAGACTCTCCTGGACAGACACTGGAGGCAAAGATCACACCATTTAGGGCACATTTTGCACACTGTTACCCTTTCGTCTCTTCACTTTCTCTGGCAGTGTGGTATACTGGTTAGGAAACTGGGCTTGCAGTTGTAAGGGTTCAAATCTGAGGTGGGGTACTGCCATTTCCCCTTTGAACAAGGTATGTGACCAGAATCGCTTAGGTAAATATCCAGCTGTATAAACAGATTGTATGTAAAACAATAATAATAATAATAATTTAAGTAGCTCTGGATAGGAGTACGTGCTCAATGCCTAAATATGAATGTAATGTTCTGTGATACGACAGATATTTTCACTAAATTTAGTACATCTATGACTTTATTTTTGAAAAATGATCAGAAAAATCAATGCCCAGGGCAGCATGTAGCTTAACTCAACGCACACCACAAGGTCACCATTTCCTAGGTGGCATAAAAAATGCTTTATATGCAAAAGATTTCTTCCTGGATTACATCAGCAACCTTTCAATGTACTTTAATATGTTCCTTCTTGTGTTGTAGGATTAGATGCCAACGCATCCCAATTCTGCTGGGCACAAACGTAAACCTCTCCTTTTAAAATATCACCAATTATGATGCAAATCACGCAGTGATTTAAAAATTAAAATAAATGTAATTTTTAAAAAAAAAACAGCAGCCAAAGGCTTTCGGTCTGATACGATGCAAGATATGATGCATTATGAGTTAGTCTCATTTCCTCAGCTACAATGAAACCTCCATTACTGCTCCCACAGCCAGGCAGGCAAAGCCCTTGAGATTTCCTACACACAACCCGTTTATTATTATTATTTTTTAATTCATCAACCATTCCAGAGGGAATACAGGTCCCACCATCTGAGAAACTTGTGAAAATCGGGAACCAGTCTATGGATGAAAATGTTTTAGGTTTTAACGCTAAAGCTGCAAATTAAACTAACACTCAACATTAATTTCCTAGGGGATTTATATACACTTGCTGTGCCCTGTACCTGACTCAATGTGGTGAATGAACACCCCACAGCACTTTTCCCAAAGAGTAGTGGCAGAAGCCCAGGGTCTCAGTCAAATTCCCACAATAATTGGCTCTCTACACATGGGCACGTAATCAGGGTGCGAAATTAACACCCGCCACCAGCCAAAGGCGGGTAAAATTGTGATTTTGGCTGGTAAGATTTATACTATAGCAGCCACTTTGGCCAGTAACCAACCGGGTTGTGTAATATTGTAAAAGGTAATGTGGCTGGTAAAATGTTGAAAATTTCTCATAGTTCTCATTTCACCTCCCTGGTTAAATAACAGAAAAACCGCCAAGGTTCAGAGCCAAGCGGATTCTCAAGAGTCAAAGAACAAGGCTTTGATGAGTCACAGTAGCTGCCGAAATCGAGGGCACCTAGTGCTCAGAATCCTTTCTTTTTATTACACAGCATGCTGAGAGTAGCATGGTTGTGTGGGGAACGAGGCAGACTCCGGCACAGTGATCAATTCTGCTTTAGTGCAGTGCTTATAGCCGGGGCTTTAGGAGTGGCCAGACTGTACGGGCAGCTGTGGCCACAAGGAGCCAATTACCAGCCAGCCTCTTCCCCTTCCAGGAACATCCAACTCACATGACTGCCAATAAGGCCATGTTGCAGAAGCCCAGAGAGGGGGGGGGGGGAGGAGCATGTGGCCAGAGCAGAAATGCACAGCATGCGGGTGAATGAAGATATTTATTACACTGCAGAGCATTAGTGCCACACCCTACTGAACGCGTGCGTGCGCACACGCACGCACGTGTCGCTAAACCTCGCTAGACAGGTAAACACACAGCAACAGAAATGGTGAAGATAAATACCTTTACAAACAGGTTCATAACTAAACCAAAACAACTGTGATACAATACGTTGAGTGGAGATACAGTTGAAGTCAGAAGTTTACATACACTTAGGTTGAAGTCATTAAAACTCATTTTTAACCACTTCACAGATTTCATGTTAGCAAACAATAGTCTTGGCAAGTCAGTTAGGACATCTACTTTGTGGATGACACAAGTAATTTTTCCAACAATTGTTTTCAGACAGATTATTTCACTTTTAATTCACTATATCACAATTCCAGTGGGTCAGAAGTTTACATACACTAAGTTCACTGTGCCTTTAAACAACTTGGAAAATCCCAGAAAATGATGTCATAGCTTTAGAAACTTCTGATAGGCTAATTGACATTATTTGAGTCAATTGGAGGCGTACCTGTGGATGTATTTTAAGGCCTACCTTCAAACTCAGTGCCTCTGCATGGGAAAATCTAAATAAATCAGCCAAGACCTCATAAAGAAAATTGTGGACCTCCACAAGTCTGGTTCATCCTTGGGAGCAATTTACAAACGCCTGAAGGTACCACGTTCATCTGTACAAACAATAGTACGCAAGTATAAACACCATGGGACCACGCAGCCGTCATACCGCTCAGGAAGGAGTCCGTCTCCTAGAGATGAACGTGCTTTGGTGCGAAAAGTGCAAATCAATCCCAGAACAGCAGCAAAGGACCTTGTGAAGATGCTGGAGGGAACAGGTACAAAAGTATCTATATCCACAGTAAAACGAGTCGTATATCGATATAACCTGAAAGGCTGCTCAGCAAGGAAGAACCCACTACTCCAAAACCGCCATAAAAAAGCCAGACTACAGTTTGCAACTGCACATGGGGACAAAGATCTTACTTTTTGGAGAAATGTCCTCTGGTCTGATGAAACAAAAATTGAACTGTTTTTGGCCATAATGACCATCGTTATGTTTGGAGGAAAAAGGGTGAGGCTTGCAAGCTGAAGAACACCATCCCAACCGTGAAGCACGAGGGTGGCAGCATCATGTTGTGGGGGTGCTGCAGGAGGGACTGGTGCACTTCATAAAATAGATGGCATCATGAGGAAGGAAAATTATGTGGATATATTGAAGCAACATCTCAAGACATCAGCCAGGAAGTTAAAGCTTGGTCGCAAATGGCTCTTCCACATGGACAATGACCCAAAGTATACTTCCAAAGTTGTGGCAAAATGGCTTAAGGACAACAAAGTCAAGGTATTGGAGTGGCCTTCACAAAGTCCTGACCTCAATCCAATCGGCAGAACTGAAAAAGCGTGTGCGAGCAAGTAGGCCTACAAACCGGACTCAGTTACACCAGTTCTGTCAGGTGGAATGGGCCAAAATTCCAGCAACTTATTGTGAGAAGCTTGTGGAAGGCTACCTGAAACGTTTGACCCAAGTTAAACAATTTAAAGGCAATGCTACCAAATACTAACAGAGTGCATGTAAACTTCTGACCCACTGGGAATGTGATGAAAGAAATAAAAGCTGAAATAAATCATTCTCTCTACTATTATTCTGACATTTCACATTCTTAAAATGAAGTCGTGATCCTAACTGACCTAAGACAGGGAATGTTTACTAGGATTAAATGTCAGGAATTGTGAAAAACTGAGTTTAAATGGATTTGGCTAAGGTGTATGTAAACTTTCGACTTCAACTGTAGATGGTCCCCACTTCCGTCCAAAATGAGCAATGGGGGTGTTGATCATTTTTAAATATAAAATTTGAAAGAGGGGCAGGTAACTACTGTCATAGTCCTGAGCTCTTCATAATTCTGTCTACAGTAATCAAAGAACAAATGAACAAAAATAAAAGTGACAGTGCAAGTGCTCCACCTGGTGGTTGGTCCTAGTAATAGACAGAAAAGATGCAATTGGCTGTCTGTGAAGAAAGCTGACTTACACAGCAGGTGGTAGTTGGAGTCCCTCTCGTACTTGAAGGTGAGCCGGCCATAGCTGACATGGTTCAGGTTCTTCAGCCACTCGAAGTAGGAGACAGTCACACCGCCGGCATTCAGGTACATGTCCTACAGGAGACACTCACACACAAGAGCGCCAATCAAAAGCCCCGCCCCAAAAACCCCAATACCACCCAACCGAGAATCCTGCACAGAAAAGGCAACTATGTAAAAAGAGCAATGAGCAATTACATGCAGGAGCTCTCCTATCCCATAAACCCCGGTGTAGGGCTGGGCTGTGCCAATGATCGTCTAAACAAGAAATCACGATTTCTTTCTTTTTTTTTTAAAAGCAATATGCCAATTATGCAGTCTGCCTGTCATTAATGTATTTATTTCTTCCCCCAAATAAACTCACACACATGTGACTGACTGCCTAGGCTATTGTAGCTGCGGTCCAACCCCTTAAATGTTCTGCCCTCCTGCACTTCCCCTCGCTGCTTCCACATGGTGGAATCCCTTTAGAAACCCAAAGTTGGGCGTTGCCAAGGACGAGTGCGGTCCAATCCGTTGTAAGTGAAGTAGACCTACGTGAAATTAGTCCCTCGACCCTCGATTTGGCTTGAGGGAATGAGTCCGCAAGACTGGAGACCGCAAGAATGCCTTACTGTAACGTGTATCGAATGACAGAAGCAGCCCTTCTGAAATGTTAACTGCTGCTACAGATTTCTTTACAATTCACAAACAGACATTTATATTTATAAATGCAGATAAAAATGAGTAATATTTTTACCTAGAAAATAGCGTACATATAGCATTTTTACAAACGTATCCAGACATGTTTATGGGTCAGATAGTGGCAAATAAGTAATAGTACCAATTTTCTTAACATAATAGTAGTTATGATATTTGCAAACAGAATTTTGTGAACACAAGGATATCTATGCTCTGTAGGGCCACACAGGTTTTGATAGAAATCCAAATAAATAAATCAATAAATACATAATAATAATACTACATTTTATTAATTCTGTGCTTTTCATAGACCCAAAGCAGTGGATGCAAGCTTCCCGTTTTGGAAGTTTAAATTTAATGCCTTTACATATCTCCCGGGAAAAATCCAAAAAAATAGAGAAAGTGGCACCTAAGTATGACATCTTTTAAAAAAAAATTTTATTGGACGACTGAAATGTTGAATAAATTAGGAAATAACATTGATTTAGTGGTTTGATAAAAAATAACACGTGCAAATTCACAAAATGGAGTAGACACTCCCATCTCTGCATTTCTAGACGCTGATTTCGGAGATACTTTATCCCTTTCCGAATCGGTCATTAACATTACAGACGTCCTGTGATAATTACTTTACAGACATTGTCCTGAAAACCTATCCTGTCTGAATAGGGCTTTTTAGAACGATTATTTCAGGCCAGTTAATGATAACTAGCTACATAATCAGCTCGTCGCAGTTCAGCAAGTATCAAGCAAATGACCCAGTGCAAGCTTATGGGCAATAGCCTATAAAAAATAAATTTCATATTCAATACAGGTTGCTCGTATTAAATGTCTTTAATTATACGATTGTTTGCTCAAAACAAATTTTCCAAGGCAATAGCCTAAGAGTGAGGCACTTTATTTCTTCTGATACAATATATTGTTCATGCAAAGTTTTATGTTGTGTACAAGGCAATAGCAGCCTAAGACTGATGCACTTATTTATTTTTTTTGAAATCAGGGCAGAAGCACTGTATTTTTGCCAAGCTTTGCATTTTATGCGAAGTACTGTTTTATCTATTTTAGATAAATCTACCATAAAAGAGCATTTGTCATTGGAGCATTTGTTATGAGGCAATACTGTAACAATAATATATTTTTTTTAAAACAGACAATTATACCGTATATCGCCATTTTATTGTGTGACAATACATCGTAAGTTAAAATTTCATAATCGTCACAGTCCTACCCAAGTGGCACTCCATTTCACCACTCCGGCTCAAAGCACAATAGACACGTATCGAATGACAGAAGCAGCCCTTCTTCGTTATGCAACATAGTTTTTGGTGGGTTGGGAAGGGTGCATGCTGACTGTGGCGGAAGCTGGCCCCACTGTTTACATTACATTACATTATAGGCATTTAGCAGACGCTCTTATCCAGAGCGACTTACACAACTTTTTTTCATCATGTTTTTACATATTATCCATTTATACAGCTGGATATATACTGAAGCAATTCAGGTTAAGTACCTTGCTCAAGGGTACAACGGCAGTGTCCTACCTGGGAATCAAACCTGCAACCTTTCGGTTACAAGGCCAATTCCTTAACCATTATACTACACTGCCGCCCCTGTTTATCAGCTCAATATGTACACTAACCTTCCCTGCCTTGCCACTGAACCCCAAGACTGGTTAATGTGTGTCAGCAAACGCCCCCGAAACGGGAGCATGCGCACCCCAATCAGGGGTCACTAATTACCCATACATCCCACCTGCCCTGCCCTGCACGACTGCCTAGGACCAGGAGAGACAGGGGGAGTGGGTGGGCCGTTCCATTCCGCCATGTGCACACACACTGGAGTTTCCCAAAGGAGCAATGTGAGGTTGTGAACTTCTTCACTCCCAAGATCACGTCAAATATAAGTTTAAAAACAACCCCCTTCGAATGGTCTCTCTGTACAATCTTTTTTTTTTTTTTCTCTTGAAGAAATGTAGTTGAAAGGAAATGATTTCACAATTGAAGTCTTTGATGTAAAATTCCAAAATCTCCACCCACTGAGCCACACAAAGATTCAATGATCCATAGATTGCACATGTATTTTTATGCTTTAGATTTAGTGCTCCAATTTACAGTACTTAAGAAAAGGCCTGTGTTCTACAGGGGCCAGGGTCTGCCCGCAAGAGTCAATAAATCTCTCTTTTGTAAGGCATCTGTACTAAAGCCTGAAAGCAAGATAACATATTACACAAAGACTTCAGCTGCATTGTATAAAAAAATGGTTTATCCCGCTTCCACCGCACGACTCAGTTTGAGGGGCTGCGAGTTCCAGTCCTGAGCGTGACACAGTGACCACATGCTAAACTAGTCGTCTACCCTGGGCACAAGAGACTAGGGGTGTAACGGTACACAAAAGTCACGGTTCGGTACGTACCTCGGTTTTGAAGTCACGCTTCGGTAACAGACCGCATAATTGCTGCGTCGTGGATCGTCTAAGCTACACTCTGACTCAGATAAGTATCTTTTTTCATTTCCTTCAGCTGTTGTTAGTTAATTGAACAGATTGGAGTCACTCGGTAGCTTAGTTTATTTTGAATTGTTTGCAGTCAGTCGGTAGCTTGCTCGTTGTAATTGGGCCAGGTTTGGGAACCCCTGGCCTAGGTGATCCACGACGCAGCAATTATGCACTCTGTTACCATGCTACACATACACACCTAAGGTTGTTAAGAACTATTACCCCCCTCTTCCCTGTAAGGCACGTCCGCAGTTACATTTCACCATAAAGAACACAATACCGACCATGGTGTCAGCAGGCCTTACCGGGATAACCATGATATTCCTCTCCAGGAAGATCCTATCCGCCTCAGGAGTGGTGGGGCCGTTGGCTCCCTCAGCAACGATCTGAGACAAATAACATCCATTCAGAGCCAAGTGAGATTCTTAATCCAAGAGTAAAAAGACTACACTGCATATGGCATGCTGAGCAAACCTTTGAATGAGATTTTAAGCTCTCACACTGACTCACTACAGTAGAATTTGGTAGTGGTCATTTGGGGTTTATTGTGTAACTAACATCAGATCAAAAACGTCTACGACGTAAAGAAAGCCAAGTTACTCAGGCATAGCCTACATAGCGCTGTCTATAAGTCCTTAATTCCAACTTGCAAAAACTAGGCCTGCCTTTAAAAGTATTGATATCAAAATGTGGCCAAGTTACAACTAACAATATTGCCTATCGTAGCTCACACTAAATAAACTAGCTCTATTCCAAAGCAATGCTATCCAAACTTTCCTAAATGATTTAATGCAACTTGGCCCTGTGTTTCTTCATCTTTGCATGTGAAGAGATTGTGGAACTGTTCCTCATGGAACAACATATAATTTCAATTAATGTTTTTAACAGTTAATGAGTAATTACACTCCAGAAAGGATATGGTTGTACTTTGTTGACAAGTTTACTTTAGAAAATGTACAGGTTTTAAAATGTTAACTGCTGCTACAGATTTCTTTACAATTCACAAACAGACATTTATATTTATAAATGCAGATAAAAATGAGTAATATTTTTACCTAGAAAATAGCGTACATATAGCATTTTTACAAACGTATCCAGACATGTTTGTGGGTCAGATGGTGGCAAATACGTAATAGTACCAATTTTCTTAACATAATAGTAGTTATGATATTTGCAAACAGAATTTTGTGAACACAAGGATATCTATGCTCTGTAGGACCACACAGGTTTTGATAGAAATCCAAATAAATAAATACATAATAATAATACTACATTTTATTAATTCTGTGCTTTTCATAGACCCAAAGCAGTGGATGCAGACAATTGTTCAAACATGCCCTATAGTGTAGTAATTTTTCTGTTTAATTTCTAAGTGCAACACATCTGAATCAGAGTATTTCCACTATAAATTATTTTCATTTTGCAGTTTGATGTGGCACATACAGTTTCATTGACCATATTCTCTTGAGATGGTAAGATGAAGAAACACAGGGCCAAGTTGGGGACTTAGACAGCGCTACGTAGGCTATGCCTGAGTAACTTGGCTTTTTTTTACGTCGTAGACGTTTTTGATCTGATATCACTTCTTTTTTTATAGCTAACAAATGATGAATAATGCATGAAGATAAACACGGAGAGAGACATGCATTCCAAAGAAATGCATGCAGACATTCGCGTAACCATAACGCCCTCTATTGACAAGAATGAGAACAGTTATCCTATTACAGACAGCACACAATTACATTAAGAGTTTGTAGATGAGCAGCATTTAATGTGTAATGAAATACAATGAACAGCACCACCTGAGCTATGGATCATGAAGAAGCATGTAAATGAATGAACCAAGTCTATATGGAGACATGCATGCACAATGGGCTAGACGCAAACACATTCTAGCTGAAAGACATACAGCCTAAATAGTTTGCATCAGTAAAATATGGAAATACAGTTTTAAAATAGGGCTATTGGTATTCTATAGAAAATGAAATACATTTAACGTTAGGCTATTCAACACTGGATTGCCGGATGCGTAACTCCAACTTTACATGTGTGGGCTACGAGCTAGCGAGCGAGCTAGTGAGTTCATAAGCATAGCAGATCGCATTTTTTATTCCGGTAGTGTAGAACGTTACCTGCGGGAAATGTTTTGGTACCGGACAGCTAGGTTTAGTTGAGTTTTCTGTAGTGCAATGAATGTAGGCTATAAGGCATGTTGATTCGCTTCGTAGTAGCCTAGCTTATATCTGCTTCCTGACTAGAAGCAGACTGACGTTTCTCTGGCAACAGTAACGTTGGCTAACAAGCTTAATTGGACAACGCATATTTCCCAGGAATCTTAGCCAGAAAGAAAACAATAGATACTACTAAGAAAGTACATACCAGAGATTATTCTTCTTCTTCTTCTTCTTATTATTATAATTAAAAGTGTTTGCAGTAAGCTACATTATCTGCAGAGTAGCGTAGACTAGAGCCACATTCGGAGGCTATTGTTTTTTTTAAGTGACTAACCATGAATCAGATATGTTTGGGGAATTGGAGGTTTATAAATCCGATATCTTAAAGGATTGCAGCTTAAAGGAGGCTATCATAAATTCTTAATTTAGGCTATTATCGTAAATTCTTAATTTTCCTAGTAGTTCATTTTATGATGACATTGTGTTATGTGTGAAAAGAATAAAGTGAACAGAGCTGAAGTGAAGAAATTAATGAATAAAGAAATGTTGGCAAGGGTACGTTGAGGTTCGATTTCCACAGTCAGTCAGTCATGACCGCAAGAGCAGAGCGTAACACCCTCCCCAAACCAGACAACAGCGAGCGTCCGGTTTGGGGAGGGTGTGATATTGTACAAGTGAAATACAAGTGAAACACTGAACAGTTAATATTGGAAACCTCTTTTGCCTTTGCAATAAAAATATGTTAATGTGTTAATGTGAAAATAATAACAGTCTAATAAATGAAAAGTACTTAACAGTTGCACATTGTTTTTGTGGAAAATAAGCACGAGCCCTGCTGGGCTCGAACACACAATCCCCTGTGTGAGAGACAGTAACTCTGACCATTAGGCCACAATAGCTTCTTAGAAAGCCTGAAGCCATGAAGCTATATTAACATTAAAAAACATTAGTATGAAGCGTTTTTATTGGGCAATAAGCTTGATGAGCAGGTATACGGACCATACCCTCAAAGAATAATTCTCCCCATTGGATAACATCGCGACGGAGGCAGGCAGTTTGGCAGGAAAAAGGAGGAGAAAAACAGCATCCCAATGGTATTTACATTTTAACAAATCGGCGGTGCAAGCGGTTAGTGGGCTGCCAATCAGAAGTGAGCTTGAACTTCCATTACAGAAAGAATGTGCTCCGTCAGACCTCAAGCATGAAATTACATTTTCCCCATTTATGAATTTTAAAAAAAGTAAGTATACATCTTTATCTTGTGCCTTAATAAAGACTTTCATGCAAGAAAAGAAAAAAAATAATAATAAAGTGATTGCACATGGTCCTTAGATGAATGACCTTTACAGAGCAGCAGCCATAAAATATCAAATTTATTATTTTACACCCTCTTCACACCCTCTTCATTGTAGGTACAATAGTACTGGGCATGGCTATAGGGGGCGCTGTGGTACAGGCTGTAGGGGGGCGCTGTGGTGCAGGGGG
Source organism: Synaphobranchus kaupii (assembly GCA_029718625.1). NCBI lineage: Eukaryota > Metazoa > Chordata > Actinopteri > Anguilliformes > Synaphobranchidae > Synaphobranchus > Synaphobranchus kaupii. The sequence goes on from CM056380.1 coordinate 41,114,343, forward strand.
CAGGCCGTAGGGGGCGCTGTGGTGCAGGGGGCAGGCCGTAGGGGGCGCTGTGGTGCAGGGCGTGGCTGTAGGGGGCGCTGTGGTGCAGGGGGCAGGCTGTAGGGAGCGCTGTGGTGCAGGGGCAGGCTGTAGGGGGCGCTGTGGTGCAGGTTGTAGGGGGCGCTGTGGTGCAGGGGGCAGGCTGTAGGGAGCGCTGTGGTGCAGGGGCAGGCTGTAGGGGGCACTGTGGTGCAGGGCGTGGCTGTAGGGGGCGCTGTGGTGCAGGGGGCAGGCTGTAGGAAGCTCTGTGGTGCAGGGGCAGGCGGTAGGGGGCGCTGTGGTGCAGGGCGTGGCTGTAGGGGGCGCTGTGGTGCAGGGCGTGGCTGTAGGGGGCGCTGTGGTGCAGGGCGTGGCTGTATTGGGCGCTGTGGTGCAGGAGGCAGGTTGTAGGGGGCGCTGTGGCACAGGCTGTAGGATGGATGCGACCTCTGACCTGGGCCTTGATCTTGTGAGCGTTCTTCCTGGTCAGCTGCTTCTCTCCGGCCGCAGGGATGAGGATGTTACAGTCCGCCTCCAGGATGCTGCCCTCGTACGGCTCCGCGTTGGGAAAGCCCACGATTGTGCCGTGTTGCTGCAAGAGAGAAAATACAAGAATTTTATTCCCTCGCCATTTTTCTTTACAGCTCGAATGCTGAATTTTGTACTGGACAAAAGATACGTGTACTCCTATGCCTTCGCCTTGTTATGTCTTGATACCTTGTTTAGACTACAAAATGCTTTTCTTTTTTACACTAGAAAGACGGGAGTGGTCATTTGACCGCTATTGGAATTTTGAACTTTAATAACTTTAATATCTCCGAGCAAAAATTACTTTTTGGAAATATATATTTTTTAAAAACACCTAGAAAGACGGGGAAAAGTGGTCAAATGACTGTTAAAGTGAGACCCCCGCCCCCTACCCTTCTCCCAGTCACGCATTCACACCTAAGGATCACTGAACGTTTTTAGTTTGCAACTGCTGAGCCCCATTGAGAGGACAACTCTGCCATTAGCAAGTCATTAGTAGAATACTTTTATCCCTTTCTTTGATGACTTAATAAAATAATCTTTGATGCTCCAAAAACAGGCACACCAAACGTACAGTCAAGCCGGAAAGTCTCCCCACCCCTTTCACCTTCTCCACGTTTTATTACGTTACAGACTTATACTACAATAGATTGAGTTCATTTTTTGCCTCAAACATCTACACACAATAGCCAATAATGATGAAGTGAAAACAGGTTTTTAGAAAATATGCAATTTTATTTTACTGACAAAAATAGGTTATTTAGGGGTTACATATCTGTACACACCCTTAGCCTAATACTTGGTTGCTGCACCTTTGGCACCTTTTGACAGCTTCAAGTCATCTTGGGAAAGAAGCTACAAGCTTGGCACACTTGTTTCTGGACATTTTTGCCCATTCCTCTTGGCATATCCTTGCAAGCTCCGTCAGGCTGAATGGGGAGCATCGGTACACAGCCATTTTCAGCTCTTTCCACAGATGTTCAATTGGATTCAGGTCTGGGCTCTGGCTGGGCCACTCAAGGACATGCACAGACTTTCTCCGAAGCCACTCCTTTGTTCTCTTGGCTGTGTGCTTCAGGTCGTTGTCATGTTGGAAGGTAAACCTTCGCCCCAGTCTGAGGTCCAGAGCGCTCTGGAGCAGGTTTTCTTCAAGGATCTCGGTGTACTTAGCTGCATTCATCTTTCCCTCTATCAGGACTAGTCGCCCCGTTCCCGCTGCTGAAAAACATCCCCACATCATGATGCTGCCACCGCCATGCTTCACTATAGGGATGGTATTAGCCAGGTGATGAGCGGTGCCTGGTTTCCTCCAGACGTGACGCTTGGTATTCAGGCCAAAAAGTTCCATTTTGGTTTCATCAGACCAGAGAATCTTGATTCTCAAGGTTTGAGAGTCCTCTAGGTGCCTTTTGGCAAACTCCAAGCGGGCTGTGATGTGCCTTTTACTAAGGAGGGGCTTCCGTCTGGCCACTACCATAAAGGCCTGATTGGTGGAGTGCTGCCTGGATGGTTGATCTTCTGAAAGGTTCTCCCATCTCCACAAGGATACGCTGGAGCTCTGTCAGAGTGACCCTCGGGTTCCTGCTCACCTCCCTGGCCAAGGCCCGTCTTCCCTGATTGCTCAGTTTGGCCGGGCGGCCAGGTCTAGGAAGATTCTTGGTGGTTCCAAACTTCTTCCATTTACGAATGATGGTGGCCACTGTGCTCTTTGGGAGCTGAAAAGCTGCAGAGATTTTTCCGTACCCTTCTCCAGATCTATGCCTTGACACAATCCTGTTTCTGAGGTCTGCAGATAATTCCTTTGACCCCATGGCTTGGAGTTTGCTCTGACATGCACTGTCAACTGTGGGACCTTATATAGGCAGGTGTTGGCAATCCCCAATCATGTCCAATCAATTGAATTTATCACAGATGGACTCCAATTAAGTTGTAGAAACATCTCAAGCAGTATCAGTTGAAACAAAATGCACCTCAGCTCACTTTTGGGTGTCATATCAAAGGGTGTGCACACTTGTGTACATATGATATTTTACATTTAGATTTTTTTATAAATTAGCACAAATGTCTAAAAACCTGTTTTCACTTTGTCATTATGGGCTATTTTGTGTTGAATTTTGAGACAAAAAATTTACTCAATCTATTGTAGAATATGTCTGTAACGTAATAAAACGTGGAGAAGGTGAAAGGGGTGGGGAGACTTTCCGGCTTGACTGTATATGCGTGGGTCTACTAAGAGAGCTAGGGTACAATTTCACTTTGTAGAAAAAAAAATAAAAAATAAAAAATGTTTTGTTGGACTTCACTGCCTACACTGTTTATAGCCAAAAACAGAACTCCACAGAGTTGCAAGGAGAAATCTTACATATAATCTAAATGTATGTGTCATGTGAACAGAAAACAAGACTATAATATAATAAAACAACTTATTGTTCAACGACTATTTTGTTCTAGTCTGTTATTTTCTTTATGCTTTTGGTTTCACCCTTATCAAACCAAAAGCACTCAATTTGGCTTTAGCTAAGTTTTAGAACTCTTATGGTTTATTTAGAGCTACCTATGGGTAAGCCTATGCTGTAAGAAATGTCCATGAATTTTACGGGGGAAAAAATAATAAATTCATAAATAAGTTATGAAATTGTAAACAGCTGAAATATAGTCTAAATCATTGTATATTATTATTATTGTAAGCATATGGCAAAAGGCTGTAGCCTATATCTAATTATATTCTGGTTTTCAATTAGAAACTAGAAACTTTTTTTTTTTTTTTTTCTGGAAAGCGCCGTTTTAAAATAGTTTATTTTGGGGATACATGCAGGCTACATGTGCCCAGCTTGCTGGCAGGTCACAGAGCTTCAAGAATCATCAGTTTTTTTTTTTCCAGAGCCTAAACTACTGTGCTATTCACACGTCGTGCTCATTTGTGAAACAAAAGGAACTGTCTGGGGCAGGGTGAATGGAGATCTCCAACTGAACTTTAGCTATGATATTTTCACTTGCTTTCTTATACTTTTTGGAATAATTAAAACTTTAAAACAATATTTGTTTCTATGGGGTTTTTACACAAATACAGATCCTTTCCAAAAAAATTGAATATCATGGAAAAGAAGTCCCCCCCCCCCCCCCCCCCATAATTCCATTCAAAAAGTGAAACTTTCATAGATTAGATTCATTACACACAAAGTGAAATATTTTTAGCCTTTATTTGTTTCATTTTTCATAATTTTGGCTTACAGCTCCAGAAACCCCCAAAACAGTATTTCAAGAAATTAGAATAGTGTGTCAAAAAATCAGCATTTACTTCAGTTATTTCAGAGAATGAGTGGAGTGGCTTGACTCGAGGAATCCGACAGTTGTAGCCCATGTCCCGGATACGTCTGTACGTGGTGGTTTTTGAAGCACTGACTCCAGCCTCAGTCCACTCCCTCTGCATCTCCACCAAATTTTGGAATCGTCTTTGCTTGACAATCCGCTGAAGCCTACGGTCATCTCTTTTGCTTGTGCACCTTTTCCTGCCACATTTTTCCCTTCCACTAAACTTTCTATTGATATGCTTGGACACTGCACTCTGTGAACAGCCAGCCTCCTTAGCGATGACCTTTTGTGGCTTACCCATCTTCTGGAGGGTGTCAATGATGGTCTTCTGGCCAATTGTCTAGTCTGCAGTCTTCCCCATACTGTACCAAACTGAGATAAACTTTGCAGGTGTTTTGAGTAAATTAGATGATAGTGTGACACTCAGTCTAAAACATTAATTCTCTGAAATAACTGAAGTAAATGCTGATTTTCGACACACTATTCTAATTTCTTGAAATACTGTTTTGGGGGTTTTCTGGAGCTGTAAGCCAAAATTATGAAAAATGAAACAAATAAAGGCTAGAAATATTTCACTTTGTGTGTAATGAATCTATAATCTATGAAAGTTTCACTTTTTGAATGGAATTATGGAAAAAAAACAACTTTTCCATGATATTCTAATTTTTTGGAAAGGTCTGTATTTAAAGTATTTCCCTATCCGATTGTATTCAATAAATTATCAACAGGAGAGACACGATTCACGGGCAATTTATCCCAAATAAATTCAAATTGGAAAACCTATTTTACCATATACTTATTGAAGACATATATCCTAAGTTAAATTAACAAGGATGACATTATATATTGTGCTAAAAATCTACTGACTATTGTTATTCTCTAAGTTTCAAAGTCTGACCACTAAGTTCTATGAATAACCAATTATAAATGTAAATTTGACTCAAATACACGCAATGTTATGGGTAAGAATAATAACCTATATCCTATTTACAGCTGGTCCATATAATGTATTTTACTCCCATTTTCTGCTTGAAATTAGACCAGCGGTCATGTGACTGTAAGCAGTCTTTCAAGGTAGTTCCCGTCTTCAAAGTGTTATGCATCTGTAATGCAAGTTGTAATCACAACAAATGGGATTTAAAAAGAAAATGAAGTGTTAACAAAAACAATTGCAAGAGTTTTAATAATTATTAAAAGCCGATACTGAAATATAACCCAAATGTATCGAAAGTCAGAAGATTTTTCGCCATGGTAATATACTGCAATCATGACTGTACAGCCTTTTACCTTTTCACTTAGCCTAGTCTGCATGCTTGTTCCAGAGTTTACAACATCTATTCTGAGAAAACGCTTTTTATAATCCCTGTGATGGTAGTGATATTTGCTGAAGCGTTTATACAAACGGCGATAAGCAGTTGGCAAATGAGGCCGTGAAGTTTTGGCTGCAGTACCACAGAACAGTCCCTAGGTGGCAGCCTCAATCCACACAAACCCAGCGCTTGGGGCCCATGTAACAGGGCGCTGGAAACAGGAAAGGCTGCAGGCCTACCCACCACCACCCCCACCCCCAGAGGGCAGGTTCTCCCGTGCTGCAGGCCCACCCCCCACTGCCAAAGGGCAGGTTCTCCCGCGCTGCAGGCGTGCGATGGCTCTCACCAGTTTATACTCCTCGAGCTCCTTGGGGTCGATGCCGTTGGGGTTCCAGATGCTTCCGTCGATCTCTCCCACCCCCACGCACCTGGCGCCGAAGCGGTGCAGGTAGCGCATGGAGTGCAGGCCCACGTTTCCGAAGCCCTGTGTCCGAGTGAGCGAGCAAGAGAGCGAAAGAGAGCGAAAGAGAGCGAGAGAGCGAGAGAGAGAGAGAGAGAGAGAGAGAGAGAGAGAGAGAGACAGGAGGTGGTGAGTTGGAGGGCCCACTTAGCCAGGCCTGGTCTGTGTGTGCCCGAGGGCTAGTGCGCCTCTCGTGCGTGAACAGCAGCAGCACAGATGCACAGCGTGTAAAGTAACCCCCTCAGGTGTGATTTGTTCACTTGTCAAACTCAATGGGATAAGGGGCGTAGGGTGCAATCAATCATTATTTAAATTTAATGCACCGCACCACCTTCACTGTACAATGCCATTTAAAACTATCTTGAAAGCGAGAGCCTTCAACACTGGGCTAATAGCCAGTCAGTGCAGTCAGTAAACAGTCATTTCAACATAATTACTACTGCTGCCCCCGGTGGATCACCGTGGAATTGTCACATACAGGAATTAGTCAATACAATAGTCACGTTCACATTCAAATACATTTGTGTGTGTATGTGCATTTGCATTACAGGCAGGCAAGCATATATAAACACAGACACACTCTGCATTCAAAGTACACCTGAACTATGTTGTCTTATGTCAACCTTGACAAGTTCTTCTCATCTGAATTATGCACTTCAAATTTCAAGTGCTGGAGCGAGCCAGTTTAAAGCAGCTCGAAGAAACAGCCCATGTATGACCCTCTCTATAAATAAAAGAAGTAAATCTCCTTTTGTACATGCCTATAAATCCCTCTGAAAATTAACTTCTGGATGAGAAAATCCCTGTGCAGAAGCATGAAATTAAATCCCTCCCCTCCCCCACGCTCGGACAACGACTACAGCATCTGAAGGCAACTACTGCAACCTTTAACACGCAAGAAAAGATATACACGAGAAATCACTGCAAATACCTGTGCAGTTCACACCGTAGTCATAACCCTGTAACATCGCTGTAATATCGGTATGCTGCAGCTGCAGCAGGTAAGCTACGTCCACTCTGTCAGGAAATGGAATTCAGCAGAGACCGTTTGACAGCAATGCTGAAGCTTTTACTAGAAAGACAAACGAGTACCGCATGTTCCAGAGGGTTTAAAAGGGAGCCGGTCAACTTTACTCCGCACACTGCCGGAACAGAAAGGACCCGAGAGGCACGAGCCGAGCACTGAACCCCGCACGCTTAGCGCAGCCAGCTGGGCCCCGACTGGGCTGCGTGCCGCCGTAATCCAGAGCGAATCTCACCATCCAATCGTGCAAACACGCATCGGGTCAATCTAGAGCTTGTGATCTCTTAACTAACTGACTTTGGAAGATGAATCATATTACAGCGCGTGCCGACATTCTGGAAGCCCTTTCCTGTGCTAGCGCCATCTCAGGAGGTTATATTACATTTACAGAAAAAGCATTTTAATCTGAGGGCTGTGCTAATCTGTGAAAGCCAACTGGAAAATGTCTGACTGTTTCTGACAGCAGAAAGGCAGGAAGGCCTCTTCTTTTACATTGTAAGTCTCTCAGTATAACAGCATCAGCCAAATTCAAGGTCTGCAACATATAGTCTTCTGGTGGTAAAATTCAGAAAAACTGCTACAGATATTGGAGAATTTTTACCAAAATATGTAACCAATACACACAAAAAAGTACAATCGTATCAAAAAGATTTTGTTCTGAAGATTGTGGGGGGGGGGGGGGGGGGCAGACATTGCTCGTTAAATAGTCAGTAATCTGTAGGAATCATACAAGCATCTTAAGGTTTGAAGTATTTCATATAATTGGCGCAGTGGTTATGGTGCGGGGTTCTGCACCTGAATCACAAAGGTCTTGTCACCAAACCCGGGAATCAGGCCCAGCTTGCCCATGTAGGCCGCCTCGTTGATGAAGTTCTCAATCCCGTGGAAGACTCCACGGCCGGTGGCGGAGATTCTGCCGTGGATGCCGCCTTGGCTGATGGGCTTCCCTGTGACGCAGGCGTGGGCGTTGATGTCCTGCAAAAACACAAGCCAATCGCAGCGGTTGGCTCAGACCAAGAAAGAGCTTCTGGGGGGAATTCATTTAAAACGAAGTGGCAATTTTTTTCAGTTCAATCAGTTTCAGAAATGAACCGAAATCTGAAGTTACGCAATCTGAAAAAATGCCAGTAAGGTGCTATGGGGATTTCTCAATTCATGAAAAGTTCAGTTCATTTCCTGAACTAGCTGAATTGATTTGAAATGACCCCAACCAGGTTTTATGTGAGCAATGGAAAAAGGAAAACACACAGGCAAATGCAAAAAAATAAATCAGACTGACATACTGTAAATATTGGGCTGTGCCACACATTGCATTAGAAGCAACCAAAACAATCAGGAAAAAAACCAAAATGCCCTCTAGTGAGGCGAATGAGCATTCCCAGTTTCCCATTTCAGGATGCAGAATGAAAACACAGGCTCCGCCCAGTGGTGGGTGGGGCCAGTGGAAACTGCTGCAGAAGGCCCCCCCCCCCCCCCCCCCCCCCTGTGTAAACGGCCCACTTTCCACTGCAGTTCGGAACAACTGAATCACAGACACGCCCACGCGCGCGCGCACACACACACTAGCAGAAATTGCAGTTTTTGATCTGGTCTGATGAGCACAGCCTGCAGTCATCTCACGGCAAAAACAACTGGGCGGAAAAATCTTCTGGGAACTGGAAATTTAATTATGCGCAAAGAGAGAATCCCAGGGCATGCACACAAACCGCTCTATAGCCATCGCAGCACATTAAAAGGATGAGGATGTGTTCTCATGGCTGTCTTAAAGGAGCAATTCAGTTAGACAAGCGATACGTCAAGGAAAGACTACACCTGAAGGGTGACTACTTTTTAAAACTATTCATCAACGCCACCTTAAAATAGTCCTTTAGTATTCAGCCATCTTGTTTTTCAGTTCTCAGAGATTAACACCTAGATAAAACACTGTGCAAGTCTTTAGCTAAATATGCACACAGACATCCTTTACAAATGCTGGCAAATGTTAAACGCATGTGCCACACCCAAATATGTTAACTAGTTAGTCACACACACACCTCTAAGTGCTCCTTCAATACATTCTTTAAAAAAGGGGTCAAAAATAACTTTGCTCCATAAAAAGTAAACTCAAAGCTAACTTGCAGAGCAGCACAGAATTGTGTAAAAGTGCTAGCCAGCTAGAACACGAAGGCAAGGCACCAGCGCTTAGGCCGGCTTCCAAAGCAGAGCAGACACTTGATCCACGTTTGAGAGAGTGCGGGCCACAGGAAACGCCGCTGCTGCCCAGTCTGTGCCAAGTCCCCTGGATAACATGGCTGAAGGCAGAGCTAAAGGGAACGCTAAAGCAATGGTACAGCCGAGCTAGGAAAGGTGGCCGGCAGCCAGACAGGATGGGAGGGGGAGCTCTGTTAGGCCTGTGCTGACAGAGGCCTGCTTTGTGCCAGGTTGGGACACATACGGCTGGGGCTCTACACCGTGGCAGGGGGAGGGGCGGTGGGAGTGGCACGTTCGCATGCAAAGCGCTTCTATTTTTAGATTTACGGTGACTTCACTGCCCCTCGGTGACGCTAAAAGCCCCAGACTTCATCTAATTAAACAGGCTGCATCAAAGCTCAAAGCAAAGGCCCGTAGCGGCTACTGTAAGCGCCGTCAAACCGTGTCATCTTTATGTTTATCTTAACTGAGCGCCCGAGAGGATTTCCATAACTACACCAGTCAAGGTGCCATTCTTCCTGATGTAAATTCTGGCAGAGGGTGCACTATTCCGTGGAGGACAAATCAGGCACGTAAACGCACGTCTCCAATTCCAGGCACTTCAAATGACCACTACTGCTGTAACCACATTAACCTACATGGTAACACTGAAGGGAGAGAAGCCATTAGCTTCATCACATGAATGCAGGTTCCTGCACAGCGATCTTTAGTTCATTTAAATGTATGCTTTGTGACAGATACCTTATCTTATTGGTGCTCTCAAAAGTAGTCCAACCAGACTAGCTTTGTATGTCAATTTATCATTTCGCAATTGGTCATTTTTTTAATGATGGTAGTGCATTGACTGAACTTGTTCTGCTGTCATGGTGACAGCTGGCAAAGTGCAAGGAGCTTGAGCAAAACAAAGGCAAAAATCATCATCCAAGGAAGCAGCAAGGATGAACACAGGGACCAGCAGCTCCCCAAAAACACAAATTCTCCAGACGCAGTGAGACATCCTGTACGTAAAGGCAAAAGCAGTCTTTCAAAAGAGACAAATACAATTTCAAATGGGACAAAGGCATAGGAGTCACTATGCATAGCTGAAGAAAAGCACTTCGCTCGCAGATTTTCAAGCACTGATTAGAGCAGAGGGAGCCCAACCCTCCCAGGCCAGTGGAAGCCGGTTCTGCCACAGTGCGCTGGTGATACCGAGGTACAGGAGACTCAACCTCACAATGGCTGGAGCTCAAGTGTTCTACCCAGAGCATGAAATTTACTTTCACCCACTGCACAGAATGGCTGTGGTTCTAAAAATCACCAGCCATCTTCAACATTTTACCAGCCACATTACCTTTTACAATATAACAAAGCCTGGTTGGTTGCCTGCCAAAGTGGCTGCTAGAGTAGAAAGTCATACCAGGCACAACGAAAATTACCAGAATTTAGCCGGTGGCGGGTGTTAATTTCACACCCTGTCTACTAGGGCTGCCCCCAAATAGTCAACGATACCATTAGTTGATCAAAATTTTAATTGGGCGTAGTGTGAAAAAATGTGAGAGTGGAACTATTCATTCCGGATGTGCGCCTTGTAACGAACAATTGGTGTCTATCAATTAAGGAATAGATCAGTTGTATAGAATGTCAGAGAAAATCAAAAGTATGCTAGCATTTCGAGCGTCTAAAAGGATGACCCCAAAAAAGTTAAATGTAAACTCTGCAAGCAACAATTCGCCCATCATTCAGCGCATCTTCTCAAAGTCCGGCTTCATTGTCAGCAAAACGCGGAGCTCACTTCTCCAGAGCAACGTCAACAAACTCGTGATCCTCACGCATAATATGAGAAGACTGCGATCGGAGGAAAAACAGCAGTGAGTAGGACTAATGTGACGTAGAGTTCTCAGTTTCAGCCTGAGCCCAACGGGGCCCGAAAAAGCCCGTCGGGTAGGGCCGGGTTTGAGCCGACAATTTATGCTAATTGGTTGGGTCGGGTAGGGCTCGGGCTGCGCAAAGCAAAAAAAACAAAGAAAAGAAAAGAATGTCTCTGTGTGTGTATTTACAAAAGCTAAAAAAAAAGCTAATTTGCATTTTTACATGTGGTGCTGACTGCTAATTTTGGAGTCAATCAATTGTCAAGACTTTCTCTACTTGTTAAAATGTAGCTATTTATTTTATTCATCCAACATCTCCTGTTTGCTGTAACTATACGGCGAATATAAGCGTTCGAGTTGAAGTTGAAGTAACGTCTGCTGTGTGATAAATGATAATAGGGCAATAATAATGAAGCAAGAACATGCGAGCTACACAACAATAAAAAAGTTGAATCCCGTTCTAACGAAAAAACACGACTAAATTCTATTACAGCATGGCAAACATTAAAACAGTAGTACAAATCGAATTGCTTGCTTTCGGCAAAATTGGTTTACTCTGCTGTACTAAATTACTAAATCTGTTAAAAACTCAAAAACAGCTAGGCTGTTTTGTGGCGTTCCTGCTTGCTCACTCCTTCTCTCCCTCTCTTTCTCTCTCTTGCTCTCTCTCACCCCGTTGTGCTATGCAATTTGAGCCGCCGCCTATGTCAATTGCGCAGCCTTTTCTGGCAATAACCGACTCGTTTTTTTTGTTTGTTTTTTTTTCGGGTTTGGTCGGTCTCGGGCTCGGGCTCAGTATTGTATGTGATGATCTCGGGCGAGCCGGGCTCGGGCTTCAACTCACTCGGGTCGGTTCGGGTTTGAATTTTCAGGCCCGTTGAGAACTCTAATGTGATGAGGTTCGCTGGTCACAAGTAGGCTAAAACACACTTTTAGGTTGCCAATATAGATTATAGCCTAAATAATGTTTGGCCTGCTGTTGATATTTCTCTTAAGCGTTTGCTGTGTTTTTCATTTATTAGTTTTTTAAATATAATTTATAGCCTATTTATTTTCATTTTAAAAAGAAAAAAAGATTCACCACCTTTATGAAAGTCCAACTGACAGTTAACCTTGCATGTTCCGGCAGACCTTTCCCTTTCCTAGACACACTTACCCCTCCCTCCAGACATGGTAGCAGCTCCCTGCATCACACACACATTTATAGCCTGATAGAGGCAGGCGTGAATTGTACAAAGCATAGAAATAAGTGCTGCCTTACGTGCCTACATCCTATACTGTCGGCATATGATAAACAGCCTAATAAAGTAGTTATCTATGTGATACGGGAACACTTGGACAAGCTGATATGACACGCAGGACCAAAGACTTGCTTATCAAGGAAAGCACAAACATGCAAACATTCTTAAGCTCTCTTGTCAATCGATCATGAGCAAATACAGAAAGTTTATATGCACTGAGCATACGCCGCCCTTCTCATCTCCCTCCACTGGCTAGCTATATCGACTCGCATCAAATTCAAAACCTTGGTGCTAGCCTATCGGGCTGCTAAAGGGACTGCTCTGTCAAATGTTCAGAAGATCAGTAGATCCTACCCGTTAGCCAGACCTCTTTGTTATGCTACATCTGGGAGCCTGGCTCCTCCCTCCCACATGCCTGCACTTCCAAGACCCACCTCAGGCTCCCCTGACCCTCTAGCTATCCTCTTTCTTTATGGATTTCCTTTTGGAATAACATTGTAAGCAAAGTAAAGTACATATAGTTGAATTTACTTTAGTTTACAATACTAGTTGTTCATTTGTTCGTTTAGCGCTACACTTACTGATTATTAAAGGGAATTGTGTGCCAACCCGCACCAAGGCCTTGCAGCTTGCAAAAACGCATCACATGATCATATACAATCGCGATTTGATATATCGTGCAGCCCTACCCTATTCTAATGAACAACTATTTTATGAGTCTCGCAAAATGAGCACATGGTTGAGCTCTATCAGGATACATTTAATATCAATAACCTATTTTTAATTAAACTTAAAAGCTATTATTACAAGAATATGCATTACCTTATGAAAAGGTAGACCATCTGCCTTCTTATTGAGATTTCACACTTCAGTTCGACAGCGATTGGTCAGGCGCTTCCATGTAATCAAGCGCAACAATGAAAGCTGAAATTATTTTACATTTATGGTGCTTCACATAGCTATACAGCTGGCATGGTGTTCCCTCCATTGAAAATAATGAAGGGATAGTCACAACTATACATATGCACTATTTCTGTGAAAGACTTATTAGTGAGCAAGAAGACTGCTCTGAAGGGCCTTTGTTTAGGGGCAGATTTAATACATCCCTAAACAAATAAAAGGATGAGTGAAAAGAACAAGTGTTTTTTTGGAAAGTGGCCAAGCGGTGCATCGTGGGTACTCACGTGGTAGCCCATGGTGCTGGCATACGTGTCAGCGATCCAGGACATCTCCCTCTCTCCGGTGCTCATGTCGGGGGCAGGCACATCAATGCCCGGTCCTAAAAAAAGGAAGAGAAGAACACGTGTGGTGTGCGTCAGGAGCAATACAATTAGCCATGGGAACTGAACTGTAGTTAATATTTCACGCTCAAGCTTAGCTGCATCTTGGAAAATGCTGCACCAGCACTCTCTGGTATTCACCATGTTGAGTTATTGGAATGTGGACGGCTCACTGATTGACGGCTTTCCCGAATGGCATCGTGCAGTGATGGAGCGGCCGAAGCACATTCTGGGAAAGTTGACAAGTTTTAGCATTCAGATAACGCGAAACCCGGCCATGTCTCGGGGCACAGACCGACAAAGTGCCCCCTCCAAAAAGAAGACGGGCCAGCTGAGATGGGCAACCTTTCTGGCGATGGGCGGGCTGAACCCTCAACAATCAGAGGAGGAGGCAGGACTGTGGTCCTGGTAGGCCCTACGCATTCCAGGAAATGTTTTTCCAACGTTTGTCGGCTTGCCAAGCTGGAAAAGGGACCGGATTCCTGGAGCCTGGAGGCCGGTCTCTTCACACAGTCATTACACATTAACCCGCGAGGCGTGGAGGTCAATGTGGGCCCCTCGGGCCTCAATAACAGGCTTTGACACCAGCGCCATGCAAACGCGCCGCTAACGCTACACATCTGCTCTAATGCTGCACCACCACTCAAACTAACTGAACAGAATGCCTTCCATCCCCGAGTAAAGAAAGTACAGAAGGGAGATTGCCGTCAAGGGAGCATCCACAGGGGTAGAAAATATTAACCCATTTGGTTCCCATGTCAAAATGACTTAACTTTTTTTTGTCATTCACTTTTAAAAAGGCTGGGGTCTTTGCTTATTAATGCAACAGAGCAAAGCGCTATGGGATTTCTGGCTCTCTGGCTCCAAGGTCTCCCTTGTTCTAAAAGCAAATAACAAAAAGGTAAGCCACTTTGAAACAGGAAGTGAATGAGAGAATATCTCAATGCACCAATCTCTGCATTTTTGAGTTCACATTTGTCCTCAGTGGAGGCTATCCTTTACAGACCAATTTAGAAACGGGTAATGGGGAGCAGATACAAGGCTTGTTTTTTAGCAGAAGGTTGTTGAATAATTGCGGCTCAGTCTCTGCAATCCTTTAGCCTCAGGTTTCCACTGATGCAATCATTTACCTGCAGGGCTTCAGTAGCCTTTTTCCAAGCTTCCTCAATGCAGGTTTATGCTCTTCCAATCAGATGTGAAAGGTTTTGTGCATTCATGAATACCACAGATTTGGACCCTAGTGGTCGCCACAAACATACCAATGAATCCCTTCTTGGCCAGCTCGATGGTTAATCTTCTTGTGATTTTTTCCAGCTCGTTGTCCTGTGTGGGTAAAAAAAGTCTCATTAGACAAAAGGTTTTTTAACCATAAAACATAAAATCAGATCAACAGGAACACAGGGGGAAGGCCTTGACTAAACCCCAGTTAGTTATTGTTCTGTTAGAAGGATATACCTAATTGTTTGTGCTTTATGCTTTACTGTATTTTACGTTGCATTGATTTTGTAACTGAGCGGCCACCATACATGAACGGAAGTTCAGAGTAAGGAGAACGAAACGAAAGTAAACACGGCTGTTTTTTCGCCTAAAAGTAAATCTCAGTTTCCTCATTCTTAAACATAACAACATTAAACTGCGGGTGTAAGGGCCAACAATGTGCAGACGCTGAACAGCGGGACGGCCACTGAAAGTGAAGCAAATTGAACACTTGCTCACTTCTTTTCATAGAAGCCTACAGAGGAGAAGTGGAGCGTAACTCCAGGAGGTCTGGACCGAGCCGCATGTGTTTCTCAAAAGCGTGCCAGAGGATCTCCCAGCCACGAGCCTGCCAGCTGACAGCTCAGTCCTTCTCTTCCCAAAACAGATGCCAACCAGTAATGAGTATACCGCCTCATGCTTGTGACAGGAAGTGGTGCGCAAACATGGCAGTTAACTTCCTGCATAAAACAGTTATAGATAAAAATTATATTTATATTCAATAATAGGAATTCATAAATATATAATTATAGTCATAGTTTTCAGTCACGTGACTGCTGCGGAGCCCTGGCGGGCAAAACAACGTTCCAGAATGCGGACGGACACTGGAAACCCCATAGAGCTACCGCAGAAGCCTGTCAAATTTCCTTCTTTTGCAACACACGTGTGTTTAGATCACTTATCAAAAGACGAAAAACAAAGATACGCAAACAAACTAAGTGTCTTAGGTACGTGTGACCCATATACAGCACCCGCTGCTTTATTTCAATTATTAAAAACCGCGAAGTCGCTGCCGGAGCTGTACTTCGGTGACGTTTACATTTATCTTGTGGAGAATCCATCCCCGGCCTTACACTGCCGCGAAGATGAAAGCGTACAAAAGTACAGATAGTTATCTGTACTTTCGATCTGGATGGGTCAATAATGCTGTTGTTTGGGAGGTGAAGGACAATAAATTCTTCATCGTCAAAGCGAAGGTGAGTGCTAATTAGCTAATGTGAGCTACCTAACATTGCTTGCATGGGTGGTCAGTGTACGTTAGTCAGCTAACGTTACTGCAGTTAGCTTTTCTAGGGCAGTAATATTTTGGTTAAGGTAACACAACATATTGTGACATACATGTAATATAAACTTTTTTCCATTGTCAGGTAAACCATTCCTACAGCTTAAATGACCCGCCATTGACAGCCTGGGTAGCTGTAGAGAAGGAGGGATTCACAACATCCTCCTCTCTGGGTTTTCCTTGTCAGACGGGATTCTGTACAAACACAATCCAGGCTTGTCTCCTCTTCGGTTAGTGCATCCAATTGAACAACAACTATCCGGCATTTTGGCAAACTTTTTTGGGAAAAGTTGTCGTTGGCGGGCAGTGGAAGGTGGCTTTTTGCCCGCCAGGTGGGCGTTCCCATAGGGCTGTGACATCACGTGAAAACTATGAATTGAAATAATGATTTTAATCGAGCTAATAATTTCCTCCCCTTCGCACAGCATACATGTTTTTCAAATGCTACTGGACTGCTGCAGGAAATATTAAAATATTAAAGTTCTCCACAGAGCTACCTGACCCATCTGAACATGCTTAGAAGGTTATACATTTTCTAAAAACTAATAATAGAAATACATTTTACCAACCACATTTATTCAATGTCTGGTACCATTTTTTATGTAATTTCCATTATAAAGGCCATAAAGTATATTGCCGTGGCAAGGAACAGTTATAATCAAATGTGCTAAACCGTTTCTCCCAGATTACTAGATAATGGGGACAGCTCAGACACAAAATCAGCGATTCCTCACAAATCGGATACAAACGTGGAGGCTTTCCTATCATTTATGCCAAATCACATATGCATGTCACGCGCATTGTGCTGGAAACCCATTCACTCACTCCTCCAAATCCCAGCCAGGGTTTCCTACATGGGGACAATAAGACAATGTAACCCAATGAGAGGGCCGATAAGCAGGCTGTACATCACAAAATAAAACAAAGGAATATACTTTCATTTCTGGTTAAGATGACATTTAGTCAATCGCACAAAAACGGTTTTGTGTTCCTAATGCAACTACACCAAACGGCAAAAAATTAATTTTAATTCCACTCGGAGGAGCACAATCCTGGTACATGATGAACAATGCTAGGAAGGGGGGGTGATTTGAGGAAAGAAAAAACAACAAAAGCCTGCTTTTAAAAATGCAAGAGTGTCTATGCAGTACACCGATACTTACGGAGTAATGCTTTGGGTTGATTTTCACTCCGGCTTTGGCTCCTCCAAACGGTACATCTGGAAAAGAGAAATGAAAAGCATGAAAAAAACACTGTGTTGCCTTTCATTACAAAACGGAGAAGTCAAAACCTGAATATAATTATAACTGAATGCTGTGCGAAAATGACTCCAGTAACCATTTGAGAAACACTGTCTGAATCTCATCAGTAAGGTTACCTCCGACGTGGTGCTGAGGCGCAGCGTTAGCAACACTCACCCACTACAGCACACTTGTATGTCATCAACGAAGCCAGGGCCTTCACCTCATCCTCACACACGTCTGTACTGTACCGGATACCTGAAACGGGAAATAAAATGGCGATCTCTATGGGCTTTGGCCCCCTAGTGGTGGGACGTATCCGTCCCAATTTTTTATAGTGTTCATATTTCTCTTAAATTCTAAATTATAACGTTAATAAAACACGGAACTTTCGACGCAAAATTGTTAAAAACAGTCACAGCCTGCGAACACATTCGTTTATATGCTTATCAGCTCTCAGGTTACACTACAGAGCCATAAAGCAGCAGGGTGCTAATAGCCCAACCCACTTTTTTTATTTGTTTACAGCCTTCACCTCGCCGTCAAAAAAACTCTTGGTGCAGTTTCTACACGCTAAAAAATCAAGATCCGATTTAGGAACAATTGTATGTTACTGAAAAGTTGTATAAATAAACATTATGGGCTCTATTTTCAAACCGGCGCAAACCAGCGCAAGGGGACGGTATAGTCAAACGCAAGCTTGTTGACAGCATCAACGTCTTAAAACTGGCGCTATGGCGTTTCTCAGCAATACCGCTAGGATCAACAAATTCTCAACATAACATCCTTTCGCTTGCGCTGCAGTGGGATGGGTGGCGCTGTCTGGGGCGTGTTCTAAAATACTTTCGGCTCAGTGACAATTTGAACCAACGAAAACCCATTGCGTTATGATCAGCTGGAACCACCTCTTAACGGCAACGCAATAGACTCTGGCAATTTGGCAACTTATTAGTCATGTAGTTCTATGTAGTGTCTATAGGTGATGCCAACATTACACTTCCATTTAATGAACAAATAGCCTATAATTATTATTAATTAATTAATTTTAATTTAAACTACTAGAATAAAACAGGACAGCTTACAAGAAACTTGCGATCATGTAGGCCAATAGCCTATAATATATAAATTACACATTGACACAGTTGAATCACATGCCTACTATTTGAATCATAATTATGCCTACATCACCTAATGTAGGCTAATTAATGCATTCGCCACCTCCTCCCGTGCCTTCCGAACTTCTCGGAGACGAGGTGGTGTGGATTGTGATCCATAAATTACTACAGTCCTAGCCTGTACTTCTGTTGCAAGTATGTCTGATTCCTGTGCGGAAAATCGCTCTTGTCGTTGACGGTCCAGTGCGTTTGGGTTGCTCATTATGAAATTGCATGGAGCGATTGCGTTCCAACTGGCTTTTTTTAAAGCATGAGAACAACAATTTGATTGGATACCATAGAGACACACCTTGGACATTTAAACCCAGCCTTTTAGCAATACCGCCATCAGATGCGCCAAGATTGCCCAGGGCTCGAAATTAACTTTTTTACTTGGTAGCACTGGTGCTCCCAACTTCAAAAAGTTAGGAGCACCAGCAAAATTTTAGGAGCACCCACCAAAATGTAAGGAGCACCAACCAGGGGTGCTCCGATCAGCATTTTTGGGACCGATCACCGATCACCAAAATTATGATCGGCCGATACCGATCGTGAAAAAAAAAAAATAATTGGCCTCTCAATATTTTCAATATTTTTAATTGTCTCTAAATATTGTATCCCTATTTTATGATGCATCCTTTTTACAACTTCTGTGTATGTGAAAGTGTGCTATACAAATAAAATTCATTATTATTATTTCTATTTATCATGTAACATTATTCTTAACAACATTGTATATTAAGTATTAAAATTAAGAGATGACAAAGTATAATGAATTGACAACTGTTCATTTATTGTCAGGCAACATTCCACACACTCTAGTCTAGAGACACTCTCTTAACACCTTTGCGCATAAGTCCCGCCTGCGGGACCTTTTTTGCTTAACTGAGACATTCGTTGCTACTGCAGCCGAACTATTATTGGAAATCACAAACTCTGTGTTTTAAATTTATTGGTAGACGGTTCGTGACGATTTCTGCCGAATACGTAGTTTCTAAGTGCCACTATTTCCCTGTGGCAAGTCCATTTATCAAGTAACCCCCCACCTAGTCTATACCTACCTATGCGTGACATAGTGGACAATAGCGTCTATGTTTGAGTTCATAAATATTTTTATTCATCATATAAAATTTGAATAACGTCATAGCAACGAGATAAACCCAACAATAGCCTGATCGTATGCCAGAAAATCCCTGCTCACTCAAATGCAAAATAAACTGTGAAAGTACTATCTCATTCTACCATGTATTCTACTAGCAATATATGCTACTAAATATGAAATAAATATACAATCCTACCATTGGTTTTACACATCGAGATGTTCCTTTCAAAATTCAGTTGTCATTTATTGTCTGGTACAATCGGTTTGAGAAATATACAACACTTTATACCGCTATTACACTATCTGAAACGTTTCCGCGTAATACCCCCATGCCCTGTAAGGCTGTCTCATGCATTACAGTTCATTCTGGTTTAATTGTCGGCTTTTTTATCCAATAGAGTACATTATAACCTTCGTAACGGTATATGCCAAGTCTATTTTGGGTGCTTTGAGCAATTTACTACAGCCCAGCGTAACGGCAGTTTTCGTTTTAACCGTC
The DNA here is from genome assembly GCA_029718625.1 of Synaphobranchus kaupii. Classification (NCBI taxonomy): domain Eukaryota; kingdom Metazoa; phylum Chordata; class Actinopteri; order Anguilliformes; family Synaphobranchidae; genus Synaphobranchus; species Synaphobranchus kaupii. The sequence continues at coordinate 41,134,091 of CM056380.1, forward strand.
TAGTATTATGCAAGCGCTATACAATACGCATTATGCAGGGGAATTCCCCTTTTGCGATATGTAAGTATTTTTGCGTCTAAAATACCGTTGGTATCGCTGGCTACATACCTACGTTCGTGTTTCCACTCGAGCACTGTCTTTCCAATATGTTTGATAGCCCTATTGTTATTTTCGCATTTTGAGTGCATTTCATACTGTAGTGCAATCGTTAGCTAAATGTATTTTTGAAGTAGGCTACCGATGTTCATTGAAGATAGAACATTTGGCAGCATTTTACAGATGGTGGAAAACTATTTTATGTTCATGTTATCATACATAATATAGGCTATGGCGTATACTAGGGCATGACAAATGCTCATTCCAATTTACTGTGCGCTGATATGTGGTAGATTAAGGTAAAAATTTCCTTGGAGTCATTATGAATAGGAAAGACCGGCGAAGACATTTTAGCAGCACGCGGTAGTGAAATAAAAATTGTCTCGCGTGTTTTTGACATACGTTTTGCGTCATCTGATCGGCCTTTATAGCCGATCACCGATCACACTTTTTAGAACGAATATCGGCCGATACTGATCGGCGACCGATCGATCGGAGCACCCCTACCAACAATATATGTAAAAAAAAAAATTTACGCTCTCACGCTTAAAATGTGTCGACTCCGTTGCAAACGCACTGTTACCTGCGATCTCCGTCCCACAGGCTTTACAGTGTACACAGTGCATTGCGCCGTTGTCATACCTAAGCCATTCAAAGTCCTTCAGCCACTCTCTCCGAAAAGTGTAGCTAACGTTACGCCTTCTTCGCTGCTGGTGCACCCACATCGCCATTGCCAACTGTTTCAGCAGCCACGGCGACTACATCTGTTAGGTTTTTAGTAACGTTCGCTTCATATTGTTAGCTTTCGATAACGCTAGCTAACGTTACCAATTTAGCTAGTTAGGTAACGTTAATAAATTGATAATAAACTTTTGTCTTCAGGCAACATTAGTTAACGCATTAGCTCTCTGTGTCACGTGACAGTGGAGTGCTGTGAAAGGAAGTGATTGAAGGCTAATCTTAACCAATCTAAAATCAACATTAAAGGTAAGAACGTCAAGCTCACGTTTGATTGGTTAGAATGGTCACTGTCAGAGAAAGGGACGTTTGACTGGGGGGGAAAAAAAGGTCGCACCAGGACAATTATTTGCACTCGCACAAATGCTCCCAATTATATTTCGAGGTCGCACAGATTAAATTTCGGGAGCATATGCGACCAAAACGGTCGCAATTTCGAGCCCTGTTTCCGTCATGAAATTACCAAATTTCTCGCCGACACGCCCTCAGAGCGATACCGCCAAGTGCTTACTCTTGTGTTCACCATTGCGTTTGGTTTATTAAAATAGAGCCCTATGTGTTTTTTCCCTGTGCTCACTTCACTACACATACAACCGATGTTCTTCCGGTTTTGTTTCAATATATTTTATTTTCTACAAGATCTCTTGATAAACATGTTTAATCAATTAAATTTTATACCTGGTTATGCAGTTAACTGTTTTCTGAAGAATCTTGAACATTTTTTCGTAATCCATTTATCCATTCTCCAGCAAAATCTCGATTTCCATGGTGCGTACCCATTGCATTTGCATTTTTACTACGTTACTACTGTTGCGTAAAAACATTACTAGACTGCTTCAGGGTTGATCTAACGTAAACCACGTAGTTTATCTTCTACGGGGTTCCCTGCCCTTTAAAATGATGTAAAATATGTCATTCTAGCGAATGGGAACGGCGCTGTATCCACGCGTAACGACAGCCCATAGGGCAATCGGCTCTGCGCTCTCGACTGTCGACAGGGTCAGATGACGCCTGTGGCCATTTTTACTGAGTTTATCCTGGAAGGGATGGACTGGATTGCTGTACAAGTACGTTTTTAGTCTATCCAGATGTATTTAGCAATGTGTAGCTTTTTTGTGAGCTGAAAAAACGTCACAGACCAGTCTTTCTCTGTACGCATACACGGGTTGCTGTATGGTGCAATTGCGCTGGTGATGTCTTTGCTGCTTCAAAGTTTACGATTATTTTATACATTTATACGCGAACGTGGCAATCAACGGTGGAAAGAAGAGCGCTTATTTCACGGTTGCTCAGGTTTTGGAGGTGTTCCACCGCAGTGTCCCAGAGGTGAAGAAGTCTGTGTTCTGGCAGAGCAATGACTCTGGCATGGACCCGTGCCTGGACATGTAAGTGTTTTTAAAAATATATAATACAAATTATTATTATTATTATTATTATTGTTATTATCATCATTATCATCATCATCATCATAATCTTCAACAGTATGGAGCGCTATTATCTAGAGTATTTTTAGTTTGGTGATAAATGGATTCTCGCAGGAGTTCGCTAGTTAGCTTCTATGTTGTCACAGGCTGGTAAGGAGCTAAGGGGTTTGTTTTGTAGCATTCATTCGCAGTTTCTTTGTGTAGCAACCAACACAAGGGCTAGTTGTTGAATTCACGCATGAAACGACATCCATTCTCAGTACTTTATTTCACGGTTCAGTCAAGACATTACAGTATTATAATAATGTAATTTAGTTCGTGCAAGCTGACAAACTAATTCATAAATCCTAGTTAGCTACGATTGCTAATTATGTTGGAGCTAATATCAGACGTACTGTGGATGTAAGATTTTTTAATGTATATACGTATATATATATATATATAATATATGTGTGTGAATATTTTTTTTTTTATAAAATAAAATTTTTTTCCACTTAATTGTAATACTTGCCATACGTCTTTTTGAGATAATTTGTGTTCTCATTTTTTAGTGATTCTACTTAGTAATGTACTTGAATCTGTCTTTTTCAGGGAGGACAGTGAAGACACTCCTCCCCCACCTGACACCTCTGTCGTAGGAGGTGGTAACAGACAGGTTTGCCAAATAAAGTGATGTATAATTCATTACTTTTGCTGTAAAAAGTCAAGTTGAAGGCTTGTTATAGATAAACCTGTTATTCTGCTGGCTTATGGGGCTCTGGTAAATCTAATTTTGAAGTACAGTGCCATTTTAAATGTAAAGCAGATTGGTTGGATAACATTAGGGTAAGTAATACTTTTCGGAGAGGTATTTAGGCACTTTTGGGCACGCTTTGTAAGTGAATACCCTCATACACACAAAACATGTGTAGGTTGATTTTCTTCACATTCTGTATTACAAAAAATGTTTTAAAAGAAAAATAAAGTTTTCTGATGATTGACATGCCTAGACAGAAAGATATGCACATGTTTTATATTTGGCGAGGTTTGGAAAGGTTTTGGGACACCTGGGCCCCATTTTGGTAAAAATACCAATGCATAAGGAAAGCCTGTAGATATCTTTACCAAATTGTATACCCAAGTGGACAACATATTAGTGCACTAGTATAAACAATTCTGGCTTGCTCCAGTACTTTGAAGTTCAGATATTCAGTGATAAACTATAAAAACACAAGGCGTTTTGTACTTTTTTTTGTATTCTTATGTGTATTTTGTATAAACTGTATGTGACCACTTTGACATACATTTATTCTGTTCCAAATTTCTGAATGGTACAAGCCTCTTCTTTCATTGAAACTTTCAACCATGGATGTGCAGTGAATAGTTTTTGAGATATTGGCACTTAATTGACACTAGTATAAACTAGACGAAAATTGGGCCAAATGGGCCAAAGTAAATAGGGTTAACACTTCAGGTCTCTTTTAGCCCTCATAGCAGTTATGAAAATCTGAAAGAATGGAAGAAAAAGCAAGCACACAAAATGCTTTTAAACATTTTTATTTATTTTTTAAACTTCTGCATCCAACTTGTAACCACAAATTGATCATTGAACACACTATTCTACCAAACTGGCATGGTAATGCAACAAAAAAAGTTAAATTTCATGCAATGCCCCTTTCAACCACCATTTGCTATAATTTGTTGAAATGCATTTGGAGACACCTGCCTGGTTTTTGCCAAGATAGAACACAGGCCATGGGCGCCGTGTGATGGTCCTCACAAGGCCATGAACCCCAGAAAAGGGCCAGTTGCTTTGTATATGGTCTGGCCAGGATCACCCAGAACACTGCCTTTCACGCTAAAAGATGTTAAAGTTGTACCTCCGTGCAAGAGCCTTTCAGATTACAATCTCAAAGGACAGCAGATGCCCAATATTCATTTACAAGCTGGGGCGGCACTGGAACAAGAGCGGTTAAAGGCCAGGATTCAAATCAAACGAGTCACAGTTTATCCCCACATCTCACCTTATTACATACTCTGCCTCAGATAACCCGGTCGAGTTGTCCGTCAAGTTATACGTGCACCTCAACTGTGGATTTTGAACGGCAGGCAGTGCAGGGAGGTTAGCCTGTGGTATGGGAGGGGAAGGGCAAAGACAAGAGGGCCAGACCTTTCTCTTTCCAAAAAATCTGCTGGGCGAATGTCTGAAAACAACCCTGCCTTGTGTATTAAAAAGAAAAGAACATGTATATCCTGATTGTAGTTTCCAGGTGACTGTTTCAGTCTGCATTCCTGGGTTAGGAGTTTGGCCTATCAGATCGCACTCCCCCCTGGGCCTCGGGCAGGTTGAATCATCTTCATTATACTATGCATCATGTTTACTCTTATTGTGACTACAGTCAGCTTCCCCCATAGCAAACAGGATCTGTGCATACTTGAATCGAGGCGTTGGAAAACTAAAGCCGTCAAGCTCAAGATGGCTGAGGAATGAGCACACATCTGGTACAAGTTGAATGTACCACAGCCAGTCATCAGAGCGGTTAGTGGGTGGGAACAGGGTGGAGAACATCTCCGTCTCCATGCCAACTCAGATCCGGAACAAAGCCAGACCTCCCAACCCCACACAGTAGGTGTGGCAATACAATTAAGTACCGAGCCTTGGGGAGGAAATGTCCCGCTTGCCTGCAGGTCCCTCTCAATTATGTTTTATATTATTTAGCATTACACAACCACCATTACCTTAATGGAAATATAACCATGGTCTGATATAGTCTCATTGACTGTAAAGACATTAGCAGCAATACTTTTTTTTTTTTTTTTTTTTAAACAAAGACCCAGTTAAATTTTAAAAAACGTAATAGTTACATTATACATAATAATGAAAGTAAACAAGTAGGCCTATTACGATATTAAGCCCATTCAGCTGCAATCTTTTTTGTTTATCATGAAAACAACAAAGTAGGCCACTTTTACTGTCCACAGCAGGCTTTGGTATTTGTCAATTGCAGACAATGTTTTATTGCATAATTACCATGGTATTTTAACCAATCAGCAGTGCAACATTTTAGTGGGCTGCCAATCAAATCTGAACTTGAATGCAATACCCCCTAAAGAACATACATGCCATGTCAGACCTCCAGCTCTGATTAGAAATGACACTACATCAAAGATAAATTGTATTTAAATACAAATATATTAAATCATTCCCAGTGATAAATTAAAAAACAAATATATATATATATTATACACACACAGCTGAAGTCGGAAGTTTACATACACTTAGGTTGAAGTCATTAAAACTAATTTTTAACCACTCCACAGATTTCATGTTAGCAAACTATAGTGTTGGCAAGTCAGTTGTGTCATGCACAAAGTGGATGTCCTAAGTAATTTTTCGAACAATTGTTTACAGACAGATTATTTCACTTTTAATTCACTATATCACAATTCCAGTGGGCCAGAAGTTTACATACACTAAGTTGACTGTGCCTTTAAATTTTTAATATTTGGTCGCATACCCTTTGCATGCCATGACTTCCTGATGTATGTGACCCAACAACATCAAAAGACTCTTGATATCTTATTTTCTGGTACACTTACAAGAGATACTATACGTCTCTGCATTTGAATGGACCTCTATGGGAATTGGGGGGTTGGACTAGATTTAGCTGTAAATTAAGCTGGAACAGTATGGAATACATGGTTGGTAAAATGGCTGTAAGTCATCAAGGGTCGGAGGTATCAAACAAGCCTCAAACCATCACTCTGCTGCCAGATATGCAGTATATATGGACGGATCACTTCAAAATATTAAACATTTAGGCACAGTCAACTTAGTGTATGCAAACTTCTGACCCACTGGAATTGTGATATAGTGAATTCAAAGTGAAATAATCTGTCTGTAAACAATTGTTGGAAAAATTACTTGTATCATGCACAAAGTAGATGTCCTAACTGTCTTGCCAACACTAGTGTGTGTGTGTGTGTGTGTGTGTGTGTGTGTGTGTGTGTGTGTGTGTGTGTGTGTGTGTGTGTGTGTGTGTGTGTGTGTGTGTGTGTGTGAAAAGAGAGAAAACCAGGACGAAAATGTACAATGCAAAGCTCCAATGTTCAGCCCGCACACTCAAACGAAAAAGTTTTAAAGACTGACCTTCAGAGGCAAAAAGCGTTTAGATGCAAAAAAGATTGATTAAAAAGTTGAACGAACAACGCGCGTTTCGGCGTATCTTCGTCAGGTTCGTTCGTGACGAAGATACGCCGAAACGCGCGTCGTTCGTTCGACTTTTTAATAAATCTTTTTTTGCATCTAAACATTTTTGCCTCTGAAGGTCAGTTGAATTTTGAAAAAGACATTCCAAAAACCTACTTTTCAAAGGGTTAATGAAAACTACAAAATGCAAGAAAAGTGATTTCATGAAATCAGTATATTGCCAGAGTACCTTTTAAACAAAAATGTACAAACTGTCAAATAAGCAAAGAAAAGTTGACTCTAGCCAAGTCAGCCAGACTCCATCTGACACAAGGCCTCAGCCGTTACTGTACTGTGGGAGCAGAGCCTTAAAACACACAAAATGGTTGCAGCTGTGTGTTGACTGAAAGCTGCAGTTCTGAGAGGGTGAGGGAGAGAGAGAATTTCTGCGAGCATGAGCCAGAGACCAAACCCCCCTGTGTGATGACTCACCCTCCCAGCTATTCAAAACCCAGGTCTGGGTCTGCCTTGCAAAGAGGCTGGCAATTTGGTGAAAATGGGTGTGGTCGTTTCTCCGCCACCCAGACGTTTTCTAGGCCTCTGGCGGGCACTGCTGCAGCCTTGTACCATAACGAGGACTACAGATACAAACTCCTTTCAATATGAGGGTTTAGTCTTCCAAATTAAAGTAAAAATAGCCCCATAATGTGGTTCCAATGCCAATGAACTAAACCAGTGATAAACATTTTCCTTGGTGAAAAAGTGCTAAGGAAATCTGTACAGAAACATGTATAATGGACAGAATCACTAACTAGAACTATAAAGTAAATTTCAGGTTTTAAAAGTGCAATGCTTAGCCAGTACCGACGCTTACAACAGGAGGAATCGCCATGCAGATTTCACAAAAAGGTGCTTTATAAGCGGTATGCACTGTACAAACAGCGGGATTTAATTAGCCTCCGACATGAATATTATATTACACCCTGCAACTGCCATTCATCATCTTTAAGTGGTGAAATCCATACTAGACATAGACCATCTGCCACTGACATATTCCATCTTGGACAAAGTGGCATGTGTGTGGACATCATTACGCTAGCGCAGCGTAGAGTGGCACCCCGCGCCCCTCTGCTATGACTGAAATAAAGGATGACAAAACGTTCCCCCCCAGATAATCCTACTCACTGGCAGGTTACCAAGAAAACAAACAAGACCAGTGGCTGGATGAAGCAGCACTTGTGCCATGAACACCCTGTCAAGTGCCAAGGGCAGTCACACTGGATTTATAACCCTGCCAGAACTTCCAACAGGTTTAAAGGGAACAACATAGAGGGGGGAAATGCAGCTCCATTCCGTGCACATGAAGAATGAGATGTTAATCACTTGCAATTGAAGAGTTCACTAAGGCACAAGAAATCGCATGCCATGCAAGTTATGCAATAAATACCAAAACCTCCTATAATAGAGCGAATGGTATAAATTTGTTGCTTTCAGAATAAAAAATGTAAAATTTAAAAAATTATTTAAAATCTCACTGAAAAAAATAGGCTTAATAGGATTTGTTTCACAGGTCCTTCCACAGGACCATCCTCCTCCTGCTTCTCCATGGTAACAAAATACACAGCACCCAGGGGCCTGAACATACAAAGGAAACACACCCCTCCGGACCAGGAGAGGTGCCAGGGGACTTGACACTGCTGAACGGTTGTGAAGGTTACCCAATCAGCTCTTCGCTAGATCACCGTTGCCAAAACCAAACGGCGTTCGCGGTTCCCACTGGGATGGACGACATGCCACAAAGCAGGCCATGTAACATTCCATTCACAAATACATGGATACAGCAGGGAAAAGTACTGTAGCCGAATCACCACGTTATCACACCTGGGTAGAACAATTATTGGTGGAACAATTATTGCGTTATGAAAATTAGGTTCAGAAATTTGTTTTATATGATTGTACATTTCCGTGTAATTGCATGGTAAGCAACAGGAAACATTGAAAATTCTCAGGGATATGCAGAAGCATTTTCACTGGCATCTAAAAGCATTTCAAACATTTAGCCAAGTAGGGTATTTCACAAAGCAGGATTACCGAGTTAGCTGGATAACTGCACTGAGTAAAACCCGGAACCCCACCAAATCTTGAACATAGACTGAAGAAAAAAGAGCTGTTCCAGGTTTTACTCAGTTCAGTTATCCAGCTAACACAGTAATCCTGCTTTGTGAAATACCCTCCAGGTCTAAACCTGATTAAAGCCACCTCCACTTCCAGCTGCATGTCAGGTGCACTGAACAGCTTCAGCAAGTCTAGCCTTTTTGACCAATTGAGGGACGGTGAATGAGGCAATGCGAAAAGTTTGACTAGTTCAGCAGGCCAGCCTGCACACACTACAGAGACTGAAGCCAAATTCAACGCTTTGTTTTGGTCGAAAACCAGATGTAAGATGAAAAAAACACAGGGCCAAGTTACATTAAATTATTTAGGAAAGATTGGATACAATGGGTACTTGGGTAGCATTGCTCTGGAATATAGCTAGTTTAAAATTAGTGCGAGCTACGATAGCTAATATTGTTGGGCCTCATTTTAATATCAATACTTTTAACGCCAGGCCTAGTTTTTGCAAGTTTTAATGACTTAGAGAGTGCTTTGTAAGTTATGTGTGAGTGACTTGCCATTTTTGTATGTTGAAAACACGTCTTGTTGAGATATTATATACTCGAAGAATCACACCCCTGAAATTTCACTATAGATTGTCTATACACTAACCAGATGTTCAGCTCAGTCATCTTAACATTGAAATCTCTATCATCGCTGAATCTCTTGGGGCTGGTTTGTAACTCGTTGTGAATATTCATAATGGCTAATGGGCTGTTGATGACAAAACATGATGGCACAGAAACACTGATACCACCAGATAGTCTTGTTCCCAACCACAAACGTCCAATAACGTGAGTTATTAAAATGGGATTAAGACAAGTGTGTGACATATCTACATATTAGAGCCAACCTGGACAAAATCCATGCAAACAAAAGGAGGTGCACTTTTCTGGTTCTGCTGCAATAATTGTTCAAGTCATCAGGTATGTACATAACCTTATTTTAACAGCCCTACCTACAGCAGAATGAGAAACTACTGAGCATGGAGGGAACACAGCAGTTGCCCATCTGGTTTGTATATAGAACATCTTTGGTTTAACCAAGTCAGTTTAAAAGATTGAAAAGAACTTCATGCCGATGTCTGATTAATGTTTGTGAAGCGCAAACATTCAGCATAGCTCTAAACAGAGTTTTCTGTTTCAAAATCATTACAAACAATTCTCAATTATTTAAAAAAAAAAAAAGTCTGTTTTCTAGGATACAGCAAGAATCGGTCTAAATACAAGCAGCTCAAAAGTCACTTGAATAAACAAAAGCAGTTCAATGGCATGCCAAACAACCACATTAAAAAGTTGACTTTAAAGGAAACCAAGATTGAGTCGTGGCAAAGTGTGTTTAAAGTGCTTAAACCCGTCACAGGAGGTTGCTTGTTCAAATCCCGGGTGGTACACATACTGTTGTGTTATATCAATAGCTCGAGTTGGGGGGCGCATTCTGCTCAAAAGATTACTTTTCACCATTGATCAACATAATATTACCACAAATGTATCATTAAAATAAGGTGTGTGAAACTATTAAGTTGACAATAAAACGTGGTAATCATCAACATAAAGAAAGGGAACTACCGTAAATTACTGAAGCAAAGGCAATGCAGGGTTGTCCGCATTCCTGAAAATTACTAGTTTAAACTTAGGGTCATTATTAAAACAGGAACGATTCGCCCTTTTAGTTTTAATGTTCGCCGAAATTTGAGCAAAGATTTGCTTCAAACGAACACAAGTTTGGATAACGTCAAGTTAGCCACAACGCCCAGAAATACAGCTAGCGTTCGCGAGCAGATCATGTGGCAAAGTTACAAACCATTTAAACAAATAACATAAAGGTTGATGACTATGAATGAACACGGTTAGATAGCTAGCTAACTTAATAAATGTGGGGCTTTAAAAGGTTGATATTCTTGGAAAAATCACTCACTGTCATTAGCAAAGTTAGTTAACTTATATCTGCTAGCTAACGTAGCTAGCGTAACTTAGAAGTTGGTCGTTAAAGGTCAGACAACTTTTTACATCTAGGTCATCTTTCTACGTTAGCTAACTTAACTAGCTAGCTAAGACAGCTATCTTTGGTTGTTCGTTTCCGAGAGGTCCTAAATGTTAAACGAACATTAACGTTAGCCAAGTTAACCAACATAACGTTACCTAGCTAACGTTAGCTATCGCTAACTCTTCTGGCTGGCTAACGTTAGGGCAATGTAATTTAACGTTAGCTAACGTTAACATGAATCGTGTTCGAAAACGTTAGCAAAATTAATGTCTGCCATTTTAGTGAGTCCAACTATCAGGAATTGTAACGGTAACGTTAGCTAACTATTAAATATAACGTTTGTTCCGCTGCCCTAAGTAACATTAGCATCTAGCTAGCCACAACAAGAAAAGTGGACGATAAAGCCGTTAGCTAGCAAGCCTAAGTTGAAACAGACCGACGAACATGCTAGCCAGCTAACAGTTGTTGCTCCTCTCCAAGAAAAACCTCCCCCGCCCCTACACTATGTCATCGCTTACTGCTCGGTGCCAAGACCAGGAGCAGGGCTTCCTTACCTCCTTTACACGGGGTCCGGTGCTGGCTGTGCTGGGCACGATACGCCTCTATCACTTCCCACTCGCCGTTGTCTCGTTTGATGGGAAACGATAGGCTCAAAACGTGGTTACACGGCTTGATAATCTTGAGGATTCCTCGGACGCGGTGCCTTTTCTGCTCCGGCGTTTCTCTGTTCTTCAGGTCTTCCACTAGTTGGTCCTCGACAATGCTGGCACCACGGTCAAAGAAGCCTTCAACCATCTTGAAGAAGTTCGGATCGTCGTCTCCAACGGCTTCGCTGTAGTGGCGAACCCGCATCAAGGACGAGGAAACTGGCAGAAAAGAGTCGACACATCCCGAGGCCAAAGCACTAACGTTACCTGCTCTGCGAGTGAGTAACTCCCCAAGATACCTGTACATTTTAAGAGATGAGAACGAACTGGCGCAGTGTTTAAAATAAGTAACGTATGTGGGGAACAATATGGACTGGGGAAAAGAAAAACGAGACAACGGCTCCTGCTCACAATGGTCCGTCCAGCATCTAACTGACAGCGTTCATACCGTCCCCTCCTTACTTTAAAAGACAGGCGCGTGCGGTTCTGTACTCAGTACTCAGGGGGAGGGCTGTGTGTGTGGAGCGAGCGCGACGTTGTAGGGAGAAGCAGAATAATGCGCGCGCACGTGCACTTTCCGTTTTTATTTAAAAACGTTTCAAAATTTTTATCACGCAAATAAACAGTGTATTTTGTAGATTATCGACGTATTATTTTCCATTAGTAGGCTTATACATGTTACGTTTAATTCTAAATAAAATAAAAAGATCAAACTTATTATCCAATGTCCCTAGCTACGTATGGGGGGTTGTTTATAGTGAATATAGTTTAATTATATTAGAAATTCAGCTAATGTTTAAGAAATTGTAAATGCCATCAGTGATTACATGCATTAAGTTATTTCTTTTTATACTTTATAGCATTACTCATTTGTAATTTGGGGGATTTTTTTAAACATCAGAAGAGATAATGAACATAGGCCTACTGATCTAACCTAAGGCAATTCCATTTAGTAGGTTTAAGGGTAATGTCTGATATTTCCATGATAGTTCTGAAAACTGTTCAGTAGCCTAATGAGCTTAGAAACTTTGTAATATCTAGAGATATTAACCACTTGCACAACCAAGTTACATTGTTACATTAAATACAAGATATACTTTCTTATTAATAATTACATTACATTACATAGTAGTGCAATGAATTGATATACACAGAAATATTGATTCTTCTCTACCAAGATATCACAAATTAAGATGCTTTGACAATGTTTTCCTACCAGGGTGCCCAGAATACAATTGATATAAAAATGATCTAAATTTCAACTTGGATTAACTCCAACCATCCCCCTGATGTCTGTTTACAAAAATCAACCATTGAAGGTTCATGCTCTGAAAGTTGTCAGCCGTTTATATGAGAGGTTTTTATGCAAGCAGGGATAGCAACCAAAGAGGGACATGTTCCTGGAAAAACATGAACTGACAGGTTTGTGGGGTATCTTTAGGACATCAGGTGGTCATAGTGCAATCACAGGGTCACTATCCTAAGAGCCTTCTCAGGCTTTGCTGACATTCACTTGAATCTGTGAATGTTTTTAGAATATGAAAAAAATCAAGATAAAAGCATATTTTTATAAATGTGACTATAAACTATAAATGTGACTATAAACAGGCAAAGCAAAAGGCTATAGAATCTTATTGTTCACACCAACTACAGCAAAACAGACTGAAATTGAAAAGATGTAACACAAGCCCAAGTATACAGTAGGCCTATATCTGCATTGCGATCCATAAAATATTGGATTCTGCTGCCTGAGGATGCCACTCAGGTATTAAGTGCTGAGGGCTCTCCATTTAGTAAGGTGAACATACATAGCACCAGAATATACTATTACACAATACATATAATAGCAAGTACTGTAATAATGCCATAATATCTGCAGAGTATTTGTTTATTCCTTTTTTATGTTAACTTTAAATAAAAATAGATAATTAGGTATACCCAAAACATCCGAAAGAGAAATACATCTGTAAAGCTCCAAGCTCTGTATGTCTCTTTTTGCTGATCAATTCTAGAACATTATGTATGCTCATCTTAGAAAATGGGGGCTAACATCACAGCTTTAAACCCCAAAATATTCCAAGTTAAATTTGCTTTATTATTATCACTGCCAAGACTGCAAGTAATTTAAGATTCTCTGAATATATTGTGCACCTAATGTACCTTCTCTTCAGGAGAACTATCTTGGGAAGTAATGCTCTTAGTTTTGGTTGATTCTCGTGGGCAGAAAGTCGGCTTGTACCAGAGGAAAATACCAGTGGGGTGGAGGAATGTTTCTGCGCGCGAGCAGTGCACGCGCGCCAAATGATTGTTTTCCCTCTTTATTCTTCGCGTGCGCGCTTCCTCTTATTGAAAGGCGTGTCGGAGGATGGGCTAGGGGCGTTAAAGATGATGAACAAGAGTAATCCGAGGAAGTGAAAGTAGGCAACGAACGTGGAGTATTCACTCCACAAACAGGGCACAAAGATTTCTCCAAATTGGGCGTTTCTGCTACGTTTAAATGTAGTTCCTTAAGCAGACAATATGAAAATAATCACGTCGAATGCAACATGGGCTATTTAAATTACAACACATTAAATTACTGTTGTTGGCATTGCAGAAGCACCACCTAATTGCCCTTTATATCTAAATGGGTACATCAAAAGTGATTATATAATGAATAATAAATAAGTATTCTATTCAAATTTGACATATATTAGTCTGAGAAACACAGACACAGGCCACCCTCTGACACAAACAGCTGGTGCTAGGACTCCAGCTCTTAGTAGAAGTCTACTCCCAACGCTTTATTGGACATTTCTGTTGGAGGCACCTTGTCAGATCAACAAGCATTATGTTGCGCTGGATTAGAGGACAGGGTTTCCTGGACCCCACAGTGTGCTCATATATGTGGATCACACAAATTAGAGGACTCCTGCAGAATAGGCACACTTTAGAACAATAATTCAATGATGTAATATAAAAGTTACATCTGAGCTGTTATGGAGCAGTCACGCAGTGTCCAGAGCTTTTGATTAAGTCTTTTCTGGCACTGATGAACATTGGCAGTTTACTGATAGAATGGAGGATCCCATAGAGTTTAGATTTATGTGTAGTTTAGGTGATTCAAAATTTGTTTCTCATTTTTCTCTTGTCATTTTAAGGCAGTTCCTTTTCTTTAATCATGAAACATACTGAATGTGTTACAATTGTTGGATGTACCCAAAGGAGCAACCTGCTTACTCCAGGTGCTCTCTCTCTCTCTCAATTTCAATTTCAAGGTGCTTTATTGGCATGACATAAATTGTGTTGCCAAAGCAAATGTTACAAACAACAACAATAATAATAATAACAATAACAATTATCAATAAATAAAAATGAACTCAACAACCTATTAAATACACACATGTACACGCATACACATACTGTCATATAACTTATTAACATATATCTTAACTGCAGGTGTTGTTAGTTATTGTGTTCCTGTGTAGGTGACAGGTTGCTACATATGAAGCAGCTAGTGGGGCTGTGTGTCCTTCACCCAGTACAATGGGAAATTTTTCTTTGTCTGGAAGTGTGGCAAAATTTGGAAGTATTGTTGCTGTTTTTTAAAAAGAAAATTCATTCCGAATTTCCCTATATTTATTGCTCTCTCTCTCTCTGTACCCCCCCCCCCCCCTTCTCACTCTCCCTGCACTGAATCCCCTCATCTCCCCCTCTTGTTGTTTGGTAGACACACAGACAGTCTCAGGGCTGAGCATTTAGCACTTACTCCACCTCTCTTCCACCACTAGCTGCCTTTCCTGCTTCATTGTCTCCCCACAGATTCGCTCTTCCTGTTTGCTGCGATCAGCAGTGCAAACAGAGAAACCTATACAGAGACAGAGAGGAAGCGAGAGAGAGAGAGAGAGGGTGGGTGGGGGGGTCTTATCTTCATGTATTGATTTAATGTCAGTTTGTCAATTAAATGGACAGTCTTCATAATCACCTTTCTTTTCTGTTTTAGGATTATTCTTTCACACACATTAATGGAAAACCTTATGCTTTATGAAATCATTTTTGCTAACTCACGTTTTACATTTTGTTTATGGTACATAGTGATGTGGGATGTGCGTCCGTTTCATGCCACAGAGCTGAGAGATTGCACCTCATACTCTTCACTGTTGTACTCCTCTCCTCTCTGGTCTCTATTGTGATTGGACACAGAGACACAGAGGGCACACAAACCAAAATCCCAGGTGAACAGGGATGGGACACAGTGTTCCAAAGAGAAGCAATTTGCGGTGGTAGACGCTAAGAGGAAACAGCATGGGGTTTGAACAGCTGGAAGGGCTTGTCACGCAGTCCAGGCCTGTGATTTTCAAAATGCAGGGTGAGTCTCTCCCTGTTCAACACATTTAGAGTAACACTACACCCAACAAACTACACAGCACATAGAGGTTGTTGTTTGTGACTGGAAAAACCCGGGGAAATTGTGTGAAATTGTTCCTTGTGTGTGTGCGTGTGTGAGACAGGTGTGTCCAACTAAACCCGTTCCCTGGGGTTCATTTTGAAAGACTTGCTAATTTTGCTTTCCCTAAACTCTAAATGAAATTAATAGAAATTTTGTGGGTATCTCGGTGGTGTAGCCTATAAGAGCACTGCCCACGAGCTCATGGCGAGCAGTGACGTCAGTGGTTTGAATCCGGTTGCGCAACTTTTGTCGCACGTCTTGCTCTCTGTCTCATTCTTCCTGTCTCGCTACAATGTGCTGTCCAATAAAGCTGAAAAGACCTAAAATATAACTTAATGTTAATGTTAAGGTTAATGTCTGATAATTTGCCATAGATAAATAGCTTAAGGTGCTTTTATTATGTCATTCGGATAGTCATAAAGGTGCACTGCAAAAATTGTCTGTCTTAACATGTGTTTTAGTCTTGTTGTCATGAGACTTAAAATCTTTTCTTTTTTTTTTCAAAAGTGGAAAATATTTGGTTGTTTTAAATGACTTTTTCCTGTGAAAGTGAAAGTGAAAGTGAAGTGAAATTATCTTACCCCACTGGCAAATCTTGAAATGAGTAAAAATATCTCACCCCACTGGCAGATACACTCCCTGGCCAAAAAAAAAGTCGCACACTGTAATATTTCGTTGGACCGCCTTTAGCTTTGATTACAGCGTGCATTCGTCGTGGCATTGTTTCAACAACCTTATGCAATGTCACAACATTTATTTCCGTACAGAGTTGCATTCATTTTTGGCCGAGATCTTGTATTGACGACGGGAGAGTCGAACCACTCCGTAAAGTCTTCTCCAGCACATCCCAAAGACTTTCAATGGGGTTAAGGTCAGGACTCTGGTGGCCAATTCATGTGTGAAAATGATTCCTCATGCTCCCTGAACCACTCTTTCACAATTTGAGCCCGATGAATCTTGGCATTGTCGTCCTGGAATATGCCCATTGATGGGATAACCTGGTCATTCAGTACATACAGGTACTCAGCTGACTTCATTTTATTGCTGCATAACGTTGCTGAGCCTTGACCTGACCAATTGAAGAAACCCCAGATCATAACACTGCCTCCAGAGGCTTGTACAGTGGGCACTATGCATGGGTGCAACGGCGACTTTTTTTTTGGCCAGGCAGTGGTTTGTTTTATTTAGCAAAAAAGCAACAGAAATAAGATTCTAAAGTCAAAATATAAGATTTAAATGCTTGCTAATATTTGGTTTTTGCAGTGTGAGGGGTCATATCACGGTCTGTTGGTCATCATCTAGCTGGGGGAGGGTACATGTGCAGAGAGCATTCATAATGTGATTTCACTTGTAAAAATAGGCCGCACCGGAGCGGAATTCCACGGTTGACATAACCTAGGGGGAGGCGACCGTGTAGGGTAACCCTGACCTTGGTCACTCGAGCCTATCGGTGAACGAGGGCACCGTGTCACAGCAGCGGAGTCTTCTCACATCTCGACGAGGAGCTCTCGTCCTGTCCCCTGGCCCCGAGCCACCGTGCGTTTGACTGCCAACCCTCACCGCCTCATCCCATTTCCGCATTTCTACAGGCCGTAGCTGTAGAGCTCTCCCAGTGCTGTGCAGCATTCTGGCCTGTAGGAGGACCTCGGGGCACGGAAGACGGCTTGTTGAAGGTTTAACCCCCCAGTTAATGTTTTGGCTTCATAAGCGAAGTTGTTTTGGAGTGTCGAGTTCACAGTAGATTCAAAGGTTACTCAGGGTTGCCAGGCTTGCATGGCCATGTGTGCTGAAAGGTAATGGAGAAACGTGAAACTTCCAAGTGTTTCAGGTGCACCTAAAATGGAGGCTAGTCAAGTAGACCTGAAAGGCATTTAGGTTTGACGTGTTGTTTGTGCTGACTGACTTTACAACCTGTTCTGAAAAAGAATCCTGGAAACTCCTCTGCCTCCTGATTTACTGCTCCACACATTCAAGGTCAGAAATTTGAGCGACTGGCATGTAAGGGAGAGTTCACTTTCTGTGATTCAGTAGCACCCTTTCAGTCACAGTCACAGACAGTCTAACACACCATCCCATGCACACACACACACACACACAGTCACACGTAGACACACACCCACATGAGAACATCGTTACTTACACTCACACATACAGTTATGCACAGTTCAATGCATAAACACACGCATGCTCACATGCACAGTCAAACACATGCACACAGAACACACACAATGTGTCACAGAACACATGTAAAACACACACACACACACACACACACACACACACACACAGTGCATACACTGACGAAAGGATTAGAAAAAGAGTGAGTGTTGAATTTTTACACCCATACTCTATATTTCCCACAATTCCACCCCCCTTTCAGAATGTCTGCACACACTTTTTTGGGTGATGGCTGGTAAGGCCCGGTGTTGACCCAGGCCCGGTGTCTGACTAACGCGACCCAGAGTCTGTAAAGTTAGAGCTGATAAGATAGAGCTCCATCCTCCTGGGTCCCAGGACAGAGAGTCCTGCTTCACAGTGAGAAATCCCCTAATTATTAACCAGAGGTATGCCCCCTGGAAGCTGCTGATAGGAAGTGGGCAGGCATGGGGCGCACACACCCCCACCCTGTGCTCAGATTACACTCTGTAACTGTTACAGTCAACACCCAGAGTAAAATCTTATCCAGTGTAATTATGTTGTGAGCCTCTCTCCTACACTGTTATAGTTTTAATGCAGGGGTTTTCAACCAGTTTTGATCCAGGGACCCCCAACCCAAGCTCAAAGGCATCCTGGGTACCCCAGCATCAGCATAAGTTAAAAAGTGTTGAATTAAAAAAATATATATTTTTATATATATATAAGATTTGGGACCTGGGTTTGAGAGTGTGAATGCGGACCCCCTACATAGCTTCGCGGACGCCCTGTGATCCCCTGTTGAAAACCCAGAAACTGTCTGGTTTCATTTGGACATCTGTGCTTCAAGATGCTTAGAACGAGACTTCTTTGCTTTTATTTTTAACTCTCTATATTGTTTTGAGACTAAATGTGTCTTCAAGGGCAATTGACTTTACAGGTAGAATCAGACCAGTGCTTAGTATACAGTAGATACCAGAGCTGAAGCCTGATATCACTACATACTTTGATACTGTAATTATTTGTAACTGAGTATTCGACTGTACTGAGAATATTTTAGTAATGACATGGTGCTTAATTGCACACTGGAGCCAAACTGTCAATCACAGAGGAAAAGAGACCGCCCCTATTTGTGATTCCATAAAAGTTACATTCACCATTCGGCTTTTCTAGTGTAACTGAATGGAAGAATTATATTGAAATATTTGCTGATGTTTGAGGTGTATAGGTAATGTCTCATTATCAATCGGACCATGTTCATAGTGTGTCTGCACAGTGGCCATGCACCACATGAGTCTGTCGAAGGAT
This sequence comes from Synaphobranchus kaupii, assembly GCA_029718625.1. Classification (NCBI taxonomy): domain Eukaryota; kingdom Metazoa; phylum Chordata; class Actinopteri; order Anguilliformes; family Synaphobranchidae; genus Synaphobranchus; species Synaphobranchus kaupii. The sequence continues at coordinate 41,153,174 of CM056380.1, forward strand.
GTTTTTAATACCTGTCACAGGAAGTGTTTAATGAAGTGTTGGGTGTTTGGTGGTCAGTCACCCGCCAGTGACCATCCTTTATTAATAACAGAGCGACGCAGGTCATTGTCTTTGAAGCGTCAATACGTTATCTACCAGAGTGCTCAGATTTCCCATTCGAGCAAAACTCCCCTTCCTTCCCCATCTGCAGTTCACACCATCGTTTGCACTTTCCAGCCGTGGGCAAGGCCTGTGGAGAGCGCATGATCTGTTATTTTTGGCAAGAGTAAAAATACTGGGCTGAGGATGCTGGGACATTTCTACCTGTTGTCATGTCAGCAAGCGGCTTGTTTGTGGGGGCCAGCTGTAGTCTCATTCTACATGGCTTTGTGGCACGTGCCCTCTGTGACCTCGGGAGGAGCATTTTAATTTTAGTGATGAATATAACGGTAGCAAAGTTATTTTACACGCTCCCTATATACGGGTATATATAATATAACCACAGATACAGAAAACCTCATACTGGACACAAACGGTACTGTAGCTACATTTACATGTAGGACTTACAGTTTATTGTAACCCAAAGGTTGCAGGTTTGATTCCCAGGGTAGGACACTGCTGCTGTACTCTTGAGCAAGGTCCTTAACCTGAATTGCTTCAGTATATATCCAGCTGTGCAAATGGATAGTATGTAAAAATGCTTAATAGTTGTGTAGGTCGCTCTGGATAAAAGCGTCTGCTAAATGCCAGTAATGTATTGTAATGATTTACTGCAATGAATGGGTTAAAACACGTATGGGCGATTCCTCCTTGTGACACAAACCTTTCTGTGGTTTTGCCCAGTCTGTGACTCTCTGAAAGGTAGCAGCAGTGACCCTGCTGTTTGTTTACTATTGTACATTATATCCCTGCCAGTTTGGTGTGAGTATGCTTGTGTCATGGCAGGTATGAGTGCTGGTAGGGAGAAAGACCGCTTTCACAGAAAGTGCAAATGCAGCCATCTGCACAGTCACTTGTCCTCTATGCCGTCTGCGCATACAGACACTGCCTTGGGCAGTCACATCCTTTCTGCTGTCTGCGCATACACACTGGCTGTGTCCAAATCAGAGTCCTATCTACTGCGTCCTGTGTACTAGCATAGTATGACATGAAGTATGCAAAAAAATCTTCTCCATAATATTATCAGCAAAAACCCGGAAATAAGCATATCATCCGGGGATATTAAGAACACAAAGATTTCACTTAACAGCTTTAAAAAAAAATTATACTCAACTGACATACTCAATAGTAGGCAAGTGCGCTGCTTTGTCCAGGCCTGCACAGTTACTTACCATCGTCTGCTGGCTACACATACTGACACAAGCTCCTGCTGACACCCCCCCAATGATTCCTCCCACTTTCTCCATTATTTTTCCCTCCTCCCCTCCATTCCGGCTCCTGGTTTCCCAGCAGGAGTGCTGTAATCAATCATGGTCAGGTTTCAATCTGCACTGCCGGTTCATTGGCTCGTGCTGACACCACCCACTGTCTGGTTGGTGAGGAGTTATGGTGGGAGTTGTACATTACACAGCATTTTTCATTTTATACTAGGAACAGGCCATCAAATGCAAGAACTGTAGAGGTTTTGAAAGCACTTTTACAAAATTGCTTTAATTATTATTCCCACCTGCTGCATAAATATAATCTATTTTAGCTGTGGTTGTGTGGAACATGTGGAAGACTACAGAACAGGAGATTTTGTGCATAACTGTGTGACTAACCATGTCTATCAGTGGTTCTCAAATTTTTATCATTTGTAAGGCACTCTTCACATGGGCATGTGCTAGTAGTTAGTTACATGGCTTTAAATACACTGTTAAATTGTAGTACAAAGATTAAACTTATAAACCTGCCATGTTAAACTACCGTCTCAATGCATGTGTGATTTGATAGTATATATGTGATTTGATACTGTTATTAGCATAACAAAAAATGGTATTCTGATATTACAAATCACCATTGGAGTGCCTGACAGAAATTTCCATCACCTCAGACTTGGAGCTCTGTCTTTTTGACAAAGCAGCTGTCAAGCAACTTTGTTTAGCTTTTTGAGTGTGACAGGCTATTTATTTTTAGCAGATTGTGGAGTAAATGTTTTCCATTGTCCTTGCCTTCCCTCAAGGTGAGCCAGACTCTGTCTGGGCCCTTCAGTGCTTCCTGAGCTCTGTCATCTTCTCACCAGGGGGGAGGGGGGTAGGGGAGGGTGGTGGGGGGCAGGAGTGGATGTGGGTGGGGGCCATATTGCTGAGCAGGTAAAACTGACAGGGTGCGTTCCAATAGTCGAAAAATGCATTCTCCCTTCCTCCACTACCACCTCCTCTACTCCCTGCCCCGGAAACGGATCTTTGTGTTTTAATCTAATGTTGCTGATTACATCTTAATTAAATATTAATGGTTACATATTAATTAATGTCTCGACGCATACCGCAATGTCAGGTTCATTGTATACTGTACATGCAAATACTTGTACTCAAAACATTCAGGCAGTTTTGCATATTTCCGGGTAGTAGAGGAGTGGTAGTGGGGGAGTGGAGGAAGGGAGGTGGGGAGTGAAGCTACACGTAACAACCTGGTTGCGTGTACAATTTATTTCTTTATTTTTGTATTTTATCATTGACATTGTCATGTGGACTAAAATATTACTATGGACTTTCCTCTGCTCCTCTATCATTAGTACAAATCTGTCACTCAAATACTATGTTTCTGAGCTGTCATGTCTCTGCCTATTCAACTACTGGACTCCACCAGCTCTTCTCCCCCGCACTGATATTTACATTCCCCGTCAACCGAGATATATTCATTGAGGTTCGAAACAATACTTTAATTACAGTAAATCTGACATTATCTCCAGTAGTATCCCTTCTTTTTGGTCTCATCGCCCCTCACATTCTGCTAATAATAGAATTCCTCGCACTTCTGACAATACTGTTTTATGTCCAGTTGCCCTAGCTACGAAGCACGCCACTCCTGCACTCAGATTAACTCTCTTCAATGTTCGTTCACTCAGTCAAAAAGGTCCGATCATCTCTGAATTTATAACCGACAATAAACTCGATATCCTCTGCCTGGCAACACCCATAGGATTATTTTCACCTTAACCAAGCCACTCCATCTAGTTTCTCATATACTGACCAACCCCGCCCCAATGGCCGTGGAGGGGGGATTGCTGTTTTCTACCGCTCCTCTCTTCGAGCCACCATTGTTCACTCAACCCAGTACTCATCTTTAGAACATCTTATAATTAAATTATCCGGTCCCCGCCCACTGATTGTAACCATCTATCAGCCACCTAAACAATCAGCTGCATTCCTCTCTGAACTCTCATCTCTACTCACAACTGTCTGCACCATGTCATCAAATGTGCTCCTCTTGGGGGATTTCAATATACATATCAACTCCCCAAATGGCACATTTGATACTGATTTTCTTTCACTTCTGGACTGCCTAGATATCTCTCAACATGTCACCTTCCCCACCCATAACAAAGGACACACACTTGACTTAGTTTGCTCCACTGGTCTGACCCCTTTCAATCTCACTGATCTGCCACTCCCTATTTCTGATCACAAAGCCATCATATTTGAGGTCCCTACACAATCAGCTAATGAAAAAGCCCAACGCTTTTTTTTCTCCTTCCGAAACATAAAAAACATAAACACCACCAATCTCATCAGCATGATTCATACCTGCCCCTCCCCTGACACATACGCATCTACTGAGGATCTAGTTAAACACTACAACACCTGTCTCTCTTCCTGCCTTGAAACCCTAGCCTCTCTCAAATCACACACCGTCTCATTCATTCACTCTGCCCCCTGGTACACCCCTGAACTCCGCCTATTAAAAACCACTGGGCGTCGTTTGGAGCGTTTAGCCATAAAAACCAACCTTACAATTCACTCCCAAGCATACTCCGAACACCTCACCATCTATAAAACTGCCCTCTCACCAGCCAGAACCTCCTATTATTCAAACATAAATCAATTATGACAGAGGCAACTCAAAGACCCTGTTCTCCACCGTTAAACATCTGTTTCAACCACTGGACAACTCCCTGAACAACACTTCCATTGACCTCTGCAATAAGTTTTTGAATTTCTTTCAAACTAAAATTGATAATATTCATCAAGATCTGTTACAATCCCATTCCACCACTGCTGGGCCCCCCTGGATGACTATCACCACTGACTACCAGTACATTAACAGTTTCTCTGCCTTCACACCAGTGACGGAGGATTATATAGTTAAAATCACCACTTCATCCAAGCCCTCCACCTGCAAACTCGACCCTCTTCCTACTTCCCTATAGTTAAAGTTGCACTCCCTGTCCTCTCTCCACTGTTAACACAGATAATCAATGCATCACTGGTCTCTAGTTCTGTTCCCCTTTCACTCAAAACAGCTGCTATCTACTCAAAAAGCTTGGTGAAGATCTAAACAATCTTAACAACTTCCGCCTCATCTCTAACCTCCCATTTCTCTCCAAAATTCTCGAATGTGTAGTAGCAGCCCAACTCCAATCCCACCTTGACAGTAACAACCTCTTAGAACCATTTCAGTCTGGATTCCGATCAAAACACAGTACAGAGACTACACATTAAGATCACCAACGACCTCCTCCTCGCTGCTGACTTTTAACCATCCTCATCCTCCTTGACCTCAGCGCTGCCTTCGACACAGTTTCCCACCCCCTACTGTTGAACCGCCTGACTTCCCTGGGGGTCTCTGGTTCTGCACTAGCCTGGCTGTAATTCTACCTTACAGGTAGACAACAGTTTGTCCAACTAAAACAACACCAGTCTGGGCTGGCTGCAGTTAAACAAGGTGTCCCCCAGGGGTCAGTGCTGGGCCCACTCCTATTCATTATCTATCTTCCCCTTGGCCGAATCATGCGGCATCATAACATAAATTTCCACTGTTACGCCGACGATACACAACTCTATCATCCAAACCCAATGCCCCCCTCCTCCCTCACCAGCTGCCTCCTTGACATCAAGGCCTGGATGGCTACCAATTTCCTCAAACTCAACACCAACAAAAAAAGTTATGCTCATAGGTACAAAATCCACCCTGTCAAAAGCACCCACCTTTAAAACTTTTATTGATGACCACCTAGGAAATATCGCTATCTAGCGTGGTAACTGTCTGACGACTCACCGAAATAACAGACAACCACTGAAGTTGAACCATAAATTCAGTGGTTTGAACGGTCCCCTGTAACGAGGCCCCGCCTTGATGGGCATGCTTTGACAGTTTGCGTGGCCACACGGAAATGATCATGTAAACGGATGCAATGCCATTGCATTTGAATTATGTCACTCTTGTGCCGCAAAGCATGAAAACGATGTTAATTGAATTGTCATTTCCTTTTTGCCATGGATCATGGAATTGAAATAAGAAACTGCTAATGCAAATGTGGTTTTTAATTTTTATTTAAATTATGGCAGGGTTGTGTCGTAGAGGGCGAGAAAAAATAAATGTGAAGTGGATTTGCATTAACAATTTCAAATTGTCAGATAAAGTGCGTACATTAACTTGAAAATGAAAGCGCAAAATGGCCTTTTGCATTTTCATTTGAATTATGTCATGGTTTTTGCGCACATCGAATGTAAACAAAATGCAATCCCCGATTTGCATTTTCATTAGAATTTTGGCGCGGATACGCCTCCATACCCCACAGGAAAAAACTGGCGTGTGGAAAAAAACGGACTGACTGAGACCCCGCTCTGGACTGTGATCTGTCACGCTGTGAGTGAGGGTGGACAACACTGACCCCTGTTGGCCAGTTGACACATTACCTTGAGAAAATAGATTTCCCCTCCTTCCCACGTACTACTTTATTTGCGACTGCACTTTTCAGAAAGCACTTATCCTTATTGTTCAACATGAAATTCTGTAACAAAAAAAAAAACAAGAATATATTTGGGGAGTGTTGTTTTTTTGGCCATGGTTGAAAGAAATGTCAACTATATGTGCAGCCGTGTATTATTCAATCCAGCCCCCTGCTGCCCTGCTGTGGCAGTGTGGCAGTGACGTAATCGACCCCGTGCCGTTTTTTAGATGCACAGTCAGGCTGTGCAGATAACAAGCTATTATTACCGCAGCCCATTATTTTGCACCCCCTGTGTTCAGCTGGGGAAGTGCTTGTATCATTAACCTGTCAGTGCATGCTGTGGGTCTGAAATACATTTATAAGATGCGTTTCAGGTCGGTTACACAACAAACGCCTGACGTGTTTTGCAGAAATGACTGCGATGTGATGCTTCGTTTCAGGGGGCAAATGGTCTCCCCCCAGAATATTACGTAGTGTGGCGCTCAAACTGTTTCATTCCGTGTGTGGTTATTAAGACATGGACCGTGGAGAGCATTTACTGTTATAATTGTAAACCATGGATAGGCCAGGACACCACCAAACATTTTGGCAGAGCTTTCAGGCTGTGTGGTGGTACAAATGTAAACTGAACGTTATGTTTTTTTTCCCCCCATTTTAACTCTATTCTCTGATTGTGCACTCTGCTTATTCTTTGAATTTTTTACACATATTTCTTATTGTGGCTAATTGAAGTATTAGCGCCACAAACACATTTCATTCTGTCAACCTAGGGTTGCTGGAAGGATCCATTTTAAAGCAGGAGTGTCTGCTTGGCTGGTTATGGAGAACTAAAGACCACTTGTTTTCCCAGCTCTCCTAAAGCTGACACTATGTTGCAGTGACTTTCTTAATCCAGACGAGCTGAATCTCTTTTTTCAGTCTTCTATGTGTCAGTCATCCGCTTGCTGTTGCCCCCTGCTGGCCAGTCAGTGTAATTTGGGGGTTCTTAATTTGAGAGCGTGGCTGCGTCCCAATATTTTTCACTCCCCACCTCCCTTCCTCCACTCCCCCACTACCACTCCTCTCCTACTCGGAAATATGCAAAACTGTCTGAACGTTTTGAGTACAAGTATTTGCATGTACAGTATACAATGTACCTGACATTGCGGTTTTCGTCGAGACATTAATTAATATGTAACCATTAATACGTAATTAAGATGTAATCAGCAACATTAGATTAAAACACAAAGATCCGTTTCCGGGGCACGGAGTAGAGGTGGTAGTGGAGGAAGGGAGGGTGCATTTTTCGAGTATTGGGACGCACCCCCTGAGTGGTTTGATGACCCCTCTCACTGACCCTATGACTCATAGCACCAAGCCTGTAGCCTGGGCAACCAGCTGTTGTCACATACCAGGCTCAGTAGAATTTGTCCATGCTTTTGTAAAGGTTGTTTACTTGGTGTGTGCTTGCCTGTTACCGCAAAACACACTATCCACATAACTCACATTCAAGATCGCATTAGATATTAAGCTAAAGTCATAATCACAGTGCAAACTAGAATTCAAATTGGCCTCAAATTGAGCTAAGATTTGTGTTCATAATCCCACGGAACACTTTGCTCACATGACCCTGGTGTGACAGATTCCTAAACCACACACACTCTCACAGACTTGTTTCGTTCACAGTTTCCACCTGGCTGAGATTTGAAAGAAGGCGCAGAGAGAGAGAGAACACCACAGCTCAGGGGACAGACTCAGCTTCCAGGAAGGGTTTACAGTCCTATGATGGACAAGCCAAAGATTCACATTTTCCTCGGTGCCCCGACTCTCCCCCTCAAAACTGCACCTAGTACTGCGCCAGACTGCGGTCGGTGGGAGACTCTGGACCTGTGTCTGAATGGCGAGAGGTTGCAGCCCAAGGGGAATGAGCAGGGGGCTCAGGGAAGTGACATCAGCACCGTGGGCGGGGTCTCAGATCAGCACGGTCGGAGCGACGAAGTCGTCCTGGCCAATGAACCTCTGGACAGACCGAACGTCGAATTTAACTCTGTTTGGGACAAAGACACCCCTGTCTGCCGGAAAGAAGGGGAACGTGAGAGCGTTTCTCGGTCTGACCTAAACGTAGAGGAGAGGAGCCCCTCCCAGAAGGAGCGGCCCGCCAGCGACGAGCGGGATTTGCGTCCCGAGACGCTGAAGGAGTACCTGGACAGCTGCTTCCTGGCACCTGGGCCCGGAACGGGGGCGGAGCCTGCCGGAGGGGAGGCCCCGCCCCGCCTGTCTCTGGAGGCGGAGTTTCTCAGCGCCTGGACCACCAGCCAGGCTCTGCTGCTGAAGGGGAGGCTGGGACTGCAGCCGAGGTCCGGCACGCAGAGCGCCGGGGGTCCTGCTACACCCCAAAACAGTGTGCCTCCGGGTTCAGGGAGCTCTCCAGAGCTCTATAGCCCCACGAGCAGCCCTAGGGGGGAGCAGGAGGGCTCGCAGGAACTCTTTCACACCCTCAGCGAGAGGCAGGAGGAAGGGGGCGTGGTCCTCGAAGCCACGCCCGAGGGGGTCCTCTGTTCGCAAGGCAGTCCCAGCACCAGCAGAACACCTGTGGAGGAGACGAGGTCTCTATGGGCCAGCCCCAGACCGGGCCCCTCTTTACGGACCTCTCCCACACCCCCCTCCTCTAAAAAGAGCAGGGTGTCCCCCACCGGGGCCAAAACTCTGGGGGGACAGACAGGAGGGGCCGCCGGCTCGCCCCAGTCCACCTCCACTACCCTTCTGAACAGATGTGTGGCCAAAGGAGTGCGGTACTCCGTCCTAGTTGCCGTGGTGTACCCCTGCCACCTGAAGGAGATCAAAGTGAAGTCCGGAACCTGGGCGGGCTCCACCGTTCCATTGGCGACCATTGTGGTCACCGACCAATCAGGTGTCGATATGAAGGTTGTCCTGTGGAGGACAGCGGCATTCTGGGCCCTGACGGTGTACCCAGGAGATTTGCTGCTCATTACAGGTAAGAAAGGCTTGCACATACAGTACTTATACAATTTGAGTCTCATGCATAGTAACAGTGACTCATAAATCCCCTGTATGCCTGTCACAGCAAATGAAAGTGCACACTGTCGAAAGGGCTAAATTACTTTCCTGAGAGTAGGAGGAGGAGGAGACGTCACGGGTCTGGATTTTCACGCGTCGGCTGCCGTTTGCGTAATGCGACCCGCTGCCGAGCATAATGTCTGTCGAGCGTAATGTCTGTGCTGTGTCCGACAGGCGTGACGCTGAATGAAGACAAGTGGAGAGGGGAGCTGGTGCTGCAGTCATCCTACGCCAGCAGACTGCTCAACCTGGGGCAGCTCACTGGCAGCCTCCCTCCACCAGGTGGGGCTGTGGAGCTGCTGTAACACTTCACCAGTAAAAAAAGAATAAATAAATACATACACAGGGTGCGTCCCAATATTCTTCACTCCCCACCTCCTTTCCTCCACTCCCCCACTACCACTCCTCTCCTTCCCGGAAGGATGCAAAACCGTCTGAACGTTTCGAGTACAAGTATTTGCATGTACAGTATACAATGTATTTGACATTGCAGTTTGCATCGAGACATTAATTAATATGTAACAATATGTAATTAAAATGTAATCAGTAACATTAGATTAAAACACGAAGATCCGTTTCCGGGGCAGGAGGAGAGGAGGTGGTAGTGGAGGAAGGGAGGGTGCATTTTTCGAGTATTGGGACACACCCACAGAGTGTATGGCTGTAGTTTCTCTGAACAAGCCTGAAATATTTAACTTGCACTTGTTTCAAAACAGTGCACATTGCCAAGTGAAGAAATTCTGTAAATCTTCAGAGAGTTTATCAGTGCACCAATGAACAAACTTAGCTTTATAAAATAACATGTAAGAGCTTAATGTCCACTCACTCAGTCCATAGCAGTTCTAGATGGCAGTGATAGACATACACCTTTGTTAATCTCATTTTTAATGTGCTGTAATGTGTTATGTTGACTGGTGTTTTGGGGTCCTCAGTCCCACAGAATGTGAATGGCCGGACTGTGAAGGAGCTGTGGGGTCACCTGTGCAAACAGCGCCCCCTGCTGTTGTCTCTCCCTCGGCGCATGCTCCAGGACCCTCACGCCATCCCGTACGCCCGCCTCAGAGTCCTGCAGCCCAACACGCTGGTCCATGCCCTACTGAGGGTCACATGCACCACAATGGTTACAGGTGCGCCCTGCCCACAATTCTGTGGTCGTCTGTGTACCCATATAGGGTTTGACCATACACACACACTCACACACACACACACACATATCACACCTACAAAACTGTCATGTACAGTATACACATACTGGCATGCACACACACACATCACACCTGTAAAACTGTCATTCACGATATACACATACGAACATGTACACACACACACATACACGCATGCACACACACATACAGTATATATATATATATATATATATGTATATATACTGTATATACACATACGTATATCATACCTACAAAACTGTCATGTACAATATACACATACTGATATGCACACACACACACACACACACACACACACACACACACGCACACACCGCCATGTCTCACAATGGTGCATAAAGCACACATCTGCATCGACCTCTTGTTCTTGCTGTGGTCTGATAGAGGAGTGAACCAACACTGGGTGTGCTCAGCTGTTAAGAAAAGCGAAATCATCTGGATTTAGTCCAATGCCCTGCAGTCATGGCTTCCCTGTCCCTCTGGCATCAAAATAGTTCCTCTGTCGACACTGTCATTCAGTAACACCGACCTTTCACTCCGCACCTGATATCGCGGTTTGAGTTCCAAGTTTGAGGTCCGGGGGTTGACGTCGGTTTGGTGCGGTTTCCATGGCGACGGTCACCCGTTACCGCTCCATGCGGGTGGTAAAAAAAAACAACAACAGGGCCAGCTGTGACGGCCGCAGCCGGGTGATGCGTGACGCAGTGTTTATCTCCAGCCTGGCGGGACGAGGTGGAGAGCTGCTCCAGGACTGGGGGTGTGCAGAAAGCCATGCTGAGCGTGGAGCAGGAGGACGGCCAGCAGGGGGGTGCTGGTGCTGTGGGGCTCTGCCATGGCCTGGCTGCAGAGGATCCGCAGGAACCAAGGTGAGGCATTACTGGGCTCCGTCTGGTCTGCGCACTCATGGTCCCATAGGTTATTACTGCATGCTACCTTACCAGTGTTCCTGTTCAGTATTGGTATTATGCTCACATGCAACATCATCACACAGCAAAAATTCTGGTGTAAATTTAACACTGCTGGTGTACATTTAACACCCTAGGATGTTTATCCGAGACCACAGACTCATATAAACACCGTAGGGTGTTAAATGTATAGCACCGTTTTTGCTGTGCAGTATATAATCTACTGCAAACCCACCTTGTTATGCATTCATTCCCAAACTGTTCCACGGTGCCATCATAAACAAACGGCAGCTATGTCCTTCAGCCAGACTGCCGCATTGCTGAGCTTGTTTATAGGAAGTGTAGGGGAACTAATGAAAGTGCCCCGGTAATGTTGTACAGGGCAGGAAATGAGCGGGGCCCATGGGCCTATGTACAAGTTGCGCGTCCGCGAAGGCCGACCTGTGTTACCTCTCGCCCCAGGTGCAGTGTGGGAGTTCCGGGTCCTCCTCGCGAAGCGAAACGTCACCACGGGGCGCCTGGAACTGCACTCCACACCGTGGGGTTCCTGCGAGCCCCTCTTCCCCGATGACCAGAGAGCAGTGGAGTTTCACAGCTGGGCCCGACCGAACCCGCCGCCCGCCAGCTTCGAGATAGACCTGCGCACACTCCTGTCCCAGAAGTATTCAGGTTTAAAAACCAAAATATGATCATTTCTATCACGTTGTACTACTCCATTTTAGTTTTAGAAGGATTTCAGAGATCTTAAGGGCTGTTCTTTTTGGAAGAAATGTCAGTAAAGTGAGGTGGGTGTGGCAGACCAGCGGCAGACCAGTTTCTGAGGTCCACAATGACCACATATATCTCTGTGACAAAGTGATTATCCACTGCAGTGTCCATTGCCCTCCATCTCTCTTCACTGTTCAGGACAGATATGGTCAGTGTTTAAATCCTACACCATGTCCTGCTTGAGGGAGCAAATCCACACATCATTCCAGTAAACTAGGTCTGAGTTTACAGTATTCTTGTGAAATCTTGGAAGTTCACAGCGCTTGGCCGCCATGTCTAATCTGACTTGGGGGGACCGTGAAGTGTTTAAACCAACGTGCTCCCTGTGTCCGTCAGGTGACGTGGAATTCAAAGGGCAGATCGTGGCCTTCCAGTTTCAAGGCACCTCCTCCCAGAATGCTTCACTGCTGATGAACGAGGACACGCCCTCGCAGAAGATTCTGGAAGCGGTGTCCGGTGACGTCACCTTCACCGGCTGTGGCCGCTGTGGCGCTGAGCTTGACACGGACGACAACGGGATTTACAGACCCTGCTATCCCTGCCTGCCCCAAACCAGCGTCCGGCGCTACTACAGGTAAGCCAGAAACAGTCTGCTTCTGGTGAAACGTCCTGCATCGTAGTGTTACCTGTTCGCTTTCCATCCTCTTCTCCCTTAGCTCAATCTGTCTTAAAAGAAAAATCCACACGAAAACGGAAATGGCTTTTTCGCTCTCTGCAGAGGATAAGGCAGCAGTGTTGTATAGTGGATAGGGAACTTGGCTTGTAACTTAGAGGTTGCTGGTTCAATTTCCAGACGGGGCACTGCTGTTGTACCCTTGAACGAGGTGCTTAACCTGACCTGTTTCAGTATAAAGACATGCATGTTACACTAATCTAATTGGGGGGGGGGCGTTAACAGGGCGTTGCTGTGAAAGAGCATGCATGCTCAGACAGCCTACTCTGTATAGATAAAGGTTCAATAAAAAGTTTTTATAAATAAATAAATATATTCATGTGTATAAAATGGATACTATGTATAAATGAACAGCTGTGCTGTATGCAGTCATTGTTTTGTAGGAGTGCAATTTCTGCACAGGCAGGCTACAGGATTCACTCTTGTATGGCGGAAAAGAGACGGTCCTATAGACTGATACCTCGCGGCAACGCTACAGCTAATTATGCCACCAGCCTGTGAGACAGCTGTCCAATTAGCACGGGTGTGGTTATGTTTCAGTACCAGACCGTAGGTTGAAAAGCAGTATTTTACCAGGGTGAGCATGCCAGCATACACAGATTATATCTGTAAAGGGTTTACTGCAAACTCATCTCAGCTGTAAAGCTCTTTGAGATGATCTCTGTATGATGAAAAGCGCTATATAAATAAAATTTTATATTATTAAATAATTCAATATTCTTACCTGTAGAAGAAAGGACATGAACCAAGCACACGGCTGACTTCAGGTGAGGTTTTGCATGTGATGGAGCTCGTCTGTGTGTCTGTCCTGTTTGCTGTGTTAGGTCAGCTGTGCTAACGGTGAGAGACGGGGGCAGTGAGGTCTGCGTTCAGGTCCCGTCGGCCCTGGTGCAGAAGATTCTGCTCAACACTCCCGCCGGACAAACTGAGCAAGACAGTGGGTAAGAAGCCAGCCTCACATTTCTGTGCGCCGGATAAACTAAAGACCCGCGACACATCGGGCGTTATGCAGAAAATACTGACCAATCAGAATCCGAGCCAGAACTGGACCAAATTGAGATGCATTTGCACTACATGTGGACTAAATGTCAGATTTTATAAAGGTGTCAGCTTGTGCAAAAACGTGAAAGTTTCTTCCGATTCAATACGTCGAGAAAGTGACTTGCATGTGCGAAACGTTTTTTTGCGTGTGCTTTGAGTATAGCCGCTGGGTGGCCCGAATTACAAATGAAGAGAAAAAGGCGAAAAGCAAAAAAAAAAAAAAAATCTGGCATTACGTTTGTGAGCATGTTCTTTCCATGTAAAGGAAACCTCATGTCAGTTTTCTTTTTCTTTTTTAATGAATCAATTTTTTTAATATAGTTATACATATAGATAGATAGGCTATACCATCTTTCTCAGCCGTTCTTTGTCAGCCGATAATGTCCTGCATGTATGTTGTGAGACTCATAGAGGAGAGTTTATCTTCCAGCTGTTTTGGGTTTTTCCATTGTTTTTCAGTTTTAAACTCACTGATTATACGACCTTGTTTTCCGTCCCACAGATCCCTCCTCCGACGTGCGGTTCGCCCCAGGTGGTGGCTAACAGGCTTGAGTCTCTGCTGTCCATCCCCCGGGACACCTTTCTGCTGACCGTCTCCAGCCACTTCCTGTGCGACGAAAATAGCATCCCCACTGCCAAGGACTTCCTTCTGTTGGACATGCGACCTTAACAGTTCCGCCCTCAATGGGGCATTGGCCACCAATCAGAACCGGCCTCCTCCTCAGACTCTGTCACTGGTACAGTGCTGTGAAACAGCGGATCTGACCATGCTTAATCTACAGCTGTATCTAAACTCACAAACTGCCCGTCGTCGTGGAAAAGCAGGTAAAACTTTTAAATTGGAATACGTGAAACTGAGTATTGTGTCATCTCATTTTTAAATAACGTACATTTAGCAATGTGTGCCTAAATTTACGTCAAGTTTCTCTGACAACAATGCCATGTTTGGCCTAAAGGAGATGCATGTAAGATACGTATATATTTAAACCGGGTTGCCAACTCGCACGAGTGTGAGAGACACACGCTTTCAGGCTCTGTTTCAGGTTCTCTCACTCCACCGAAACCAACCCCCCCCCCCCCCCCCCCAGTCTGCAACCCCAATCGCCCGGCCCGCAGCTCCCCACAACCGCAATAAATCTCACGTCAGCCAGCTCACCAAAGTTGGCAACTCTGATTTAAAGCACTGTTCCATGGGGCAAGAACTGTTTTGTGAAGGTCATAACTGTTATCCTTGGTCATCATTCATGAACAAATCGATGTACCAACACGGTTTTGGATGTCGGTAAATATGCCCGCTGTAACTTATTATGATTATCTTTACACAGATATATCATCTGAATTTAAGGTGACTTTGTAACTAAACAACTGTACTGAAATAAAAGATTATTTTGATTGAATAACAGTTCAATGCTTCTTCTCGCCTTGCTTGCAGGGGTACAGTTTTTTTTCTTGTAATGGGCCTTTCAAAATCAAGGAGGTAAAGTTACCAGTAAAGGATGAGGGAAGTGGAGTCAGTGTGTCTCAGCCCTAGATGACTCATCAGGACAAATCGGTACCCTAGTGTCCGTAGATCACAAGTTCACGGCAAGACGTTCCGCTCCAATCGGCCTCTGTCATACTGAAAGAGCAATGGACGGGATATGCAAATTAAAATGCCTTTGTTGCACCAGTGTACTCAAAAGCTGTAAAATGGGTCCGCAGCACATGCACTGTTAAAATGAAACGTGATACCAGGTGTTTCTTCAGTTTTTAACTGACAATACTGTATGAGTGTGGTGTTTAGCAGTGATACATGTGTTTAGTCATATTTGAATACATATGTTATTTTGAACTCGAATTCCATTTTTTAAATTCAAAATATTTGTATAATATTAAAATGCAGGTCTTAAGTTAAATTAGGTTCAAATACCTGCATTTAATTAACTCGGAGGTTGCTCCGGTGTGACTTTACTGAGAAGGAGGGATGTGTACAAATGCAAAGTGCGCACCCTCGGCAACCAATGTGCTTGTCGGATATTTGACACTTGTCTACGGAATTCCCCTGCAAGCGGGGACTTTCCGCTTGTTCCTACATGACATGAATGTGCTCAGTGCTTGTGCAACAGTTTGAACCGATAGTGTTTATCAGGATGAATATTGACTAGAAAGCTAAATTCTCATGGAACAAAAACTGGATTTCAGTTCTCAGTGAGGAGTTTGTCGTTGGCTTCGTAAACATTCAGTAATCTTGTCGCTAACAAAATTAACTGTCTTTCGGAAGCGTGGATAACAAAATAGCCTACCTGCCCCGTAGGCCACGAGCAAAATCTGCCACCTTGTTCACCACCGGAAAGCAGTAAGTAAGTAAGAACCCCCTTTAACAATTCGTGTCGCTGGATTGTCCCCAGACTTTAAAACAAACTGAATTGTGCTTCTGTCCTAACTATACTAGAAATAGAAATATGAAGCCAGACAAATTGTCATGTGTTTTTAGACATCCGAACGCGCATTGCATTTGCAGCGCGTTTGTCACACTGAACACTGTCAGGCAGCTACGTTATTTATTCTGTGCATTTTAATAATACGCACGCATTTCGGTAACGTTACTGTGAGTGGGACACGAAAGCCATCTAACGATAAACGAATTTGCAATAGTAAGGTGCATAATGAAATCACTGGAAAATACGGGACAATAAATACGCCTATCGGCTCCTTCCAAGTTACATTTTCAGATGCTGCAGGTCTACGTGTCTTTGAGCAAGGTGCATAGGTGCGTTGCTTCAGTAGGCTAGCTGTCCAGTGTCAATAGGTGCATAACATAATTAACATGCATCACGTTTCCCTGGGACGGTGGGGTTTCCATGGCTGATAGATAAAGCGTACCTGTTTACTAATACGAAGAGTGAGAACTCATGAGGCAAAAACTCCCTCAGCCCAAATGTTTACCAACAACCCCCTCCCCCAATTTCAGAGAAAACAGCACTGCTTATGGACACACATACATGTTGGTGCTATGATTGGATTACAAAACGACTGGACTACAAATGCCTATATGCATGTGAATATAATGCAAGCCTTACATACTACAGTATCCAAACAATCAGGTAGATTTGGTGCAGTTTAGAGGTCATAATTGCAGGGCTCATTACATGTTGTGGTAGCAGAGTAACTGGCTCCTGTATATGAGTAAACAGGAAATTAAAATTATTGGGGGTCACTGTAAGCCAGCTTACTAATGTCTACCAAAAGCCTGTGCTTGGGGAAACTCGGTGCTATTGAAATTACTGAACACCCCCCCCGCCCCCCCCCCCCCCCCCCCCCACACACACACACACACTGCACGCTAAAAACCTGTTATTCCTTTCAAATGTTATCTTTTTTGACCTGAGACATATTGTCTATTAGTAAATGTCTATTAAATAATCTAGAACTAGATCTAGATAATGTCTAGCAAATAATGTTGTTTTAAACCCTTGAGTAAGCTAGATAAATTCACTCTGGTAAATGTGCAGTGGATAATATGTCAGATATAACCTCTGTGGGTTGCCCTGGATATGGTTGTTTGCGCACAAATTCCAACAAAATAGTGACAATTGTAATAATAAAACATGTAGCAATGTGTTTCTGTGAATTAATTATGCAAAGTGACATTTCCTTTGGGCAAAATCCCCCTTAGAGCCATTACTGGCAAAGGACCTCCACGCCAAGCACATTTCTGCAAATCTGCTGAAATCTATGAATACATTTTGCGTGACCTCATTGTTGTCTGTCGCCAGTGCCAATAAGATGCGTTTGGATAAGAACATTTCCTAAATTAATATAAAGCACTCTGAGATGTTAAGATTAGTTTGATGCTCGGACAGCAGCACCAGTTTGCAGACGGGACAGGCTTTCGGCCAGAGAGGGTGCCATTGAGAGTTCAGCTGGGCCAGAACACCGTTAATATTCCCAATAGGAAACGGCCGCCGTGGCATTGCAACACTCTGTGACAGTCAGCAGGGCAGGTGTGGAAATTCCGCTGTGTATTTGCGCATAGGCTGGTACATACGGTTCTTTCCTGGTGGAAAGCTGGGAACTAGCCCCATCTCACGTGAAATGCTAGGGCAGCCTGACGACATCTCCATCTCTTACAGAGCAAGAAGACGCAGCCCATTCGTGCAGCTCCGCACCTATGATTCTGTGACCGAGGCCATGTCTGGAATATTAAGGTGCGTGTGCGCCAATGTTTTTCCTATGGGTAGATAATAATTTTAACACCCTTTCGTACAGTGGAGGAATTATGAATGCAGTTTTTGTATAATGCACTTTTGTGGTTCAATGGGCAGTCAGATAAATTACACCTCTCCGGAAATAACAAATTCTGTTTGTTTTTAAATGGTAATTACAGCTGTATTTAGTATGATAAGACCAGTCACACGGGCGTTCCAGGGTTTATGTTTGTGATGAATTACCATTTATTTCGGGGTGGGTGGGGTGGGGGCTCACATTTATTTCACCACAAAACTCATATTTTGATAATAGCTTTTTTTTTTCTTTTGCTTCTGCTTTTTTATAATTAGTGGTAGCCTACACATAAACATAAGGATGCACAATGATGAGGGAAGGGCCATTCAGCCCATCTAGGCTGACAATCTACCCGCAAAATAGAGAACTGTGTCCTACACATTTTACTTGTGTGTTTTATTTTGGTGGTGGCTGTCTCTAACCTCCACGTGAACCTTGTGAGGCCCTCACGTATGAGCAAGGCTGTGGTCTGGGTGGTCGTATCTGTGCACTTGCGTTTTATCATGCTAGGGAAGGCTCTTGTCTATGGGAATGTCTATAGGCCGTTAAAGTCAAAGAGGAGGGAAAGAAGTGCGGTGGAAATATTGCCAAGTTTCAAGTGGTCACAGCCAGTCTGTGAAGACTGCCGTACAGATCGTGTCCTTATGTTTCATGCGCCACGGTCAGTCCCTTTTGAGGCATTTTTTGTCTTTGAACGTGCCATTTTTTTGTGTCTTACTGCAGCAGTGAGCCACTTGCACATAGACGTGTAGGTTAAAAGGCCGTCTTAAGGACGTGAAGTAATATGATCTGGCCTTGTTCTGTTGATCAGTCATTTCTGTTGCTTTTGTAAAGTGTTTGGATTCATGACCTAGTGCTCAGTCCTATGTCATTGTTATACTAAAGCTGGGATGAACAGCCGTGTAAATGGATTGCATGTAAATAATGTAAGCTGTAAGTCGCCCTGGATAAGGATGGCTTAAATGTAAATGTGGTCCGAAATGAACAGACAAAAGATTTGTCAAGAAGTAATTCAGTCTTTTCTGCAGTTATGAGTGATTTTGTTCAGTGAGTAGTTGATGAAATAAGGAGTTAAGATGTGCATTTTCATCAGGTAATAATAGTATTGTGATTTACATGGTTGTTCTGTAAATGAGTTTAGTTCATAAATTAGTAGTGATGGAAGAAATCATAATTCACAGGTCACAGTGCCAGATTAGTTACCACAAACGGGGTTGACCGTGGTTTTAGGGTTTGCAAGTTTCACATTTTCCCATCACGTCTAAAATTCCCTCCCAAAAATTCCTCCCAGTGTCAGACCCCAGTGCTGGCGTACGGTATGAGTGTGTCGCTCCTATTAAACTTTTCAGATAAGAATCTCCCTGTACAATAATGTTCTAATAAGTAACAATAAGAACATTTTACAAGCAAAAAAGGTACAAATAAATGATTAACTCCATGGCTAGGGCTACAGTTTTATGTACCTATAGGGTACTACCCCAGTGACAGGCGTTGTACCTTTTTAGGCGCTTTGTCATGCCTATTTGTTTTGCTGATTTGCGATGTAGGTCCAAACCTCTCCAAACTGACTTTTTGGTTCAGAATTTGGTAGCATTGTTGACATTAGCCACCATATATAAAAATGTTCTCTAAACCTAAAAGTTTATCTCTCAGAGCATCACATACACATGGCCACAGTGGACTGTGTATCTGATTCCATTTTCCAATAAATTCACCCCCATTTTGTAAGATGCTTCTGGCTGCTTCTGTGAGCTGACAGCAAAGCTAAAGGACTAGCACGAAATCCATCCTGGTTTGATGGTGAACAGAGCAAGCAGCCAGACTCACTACACAGAACTTTTTTGTTCCTATTTCATCAGTGCAGCACTGTACACCTGCTGGTAAATGGGGTGACATCACTCCTACATCACTAAAGAGGATTCCGTTTGAAAGAGGTGTTTTTTTTTTCTCTGTCAGATTGTGGTACTGATATCAGTTTGTGGTTGCGTTACCTGCGACAGTTTTAGAAAGAGCTTCTTTTTTTTTACCCCAGCAAATAAGGATATGAGATGAAAAGCAACAAGGGTGGCCATCCTGAACAATCTTGCCCTGAGGTAGGGACTCTTAAGGCGAGCTGTGCACCTTTAGGTGCCGTCCCTACAAGTGCGAGGGGAGCCTGCCATAGCTGGAGACCCACTGGGACTTCTGAGTCGTTGGGTGTGAAACACGTGAAATTCCTGTCTGAAGCTTCTTCTTTTCCCGGATGGTGTGGCGGCCTTGCTTCCTGGCAGCCGTCGTTGAGAAAGTACCTCGGCAAAAAATAGCACAGCACAGTAGCGAGATAAAAATCGCGATCGAGCTGATTTTAGGCGATGAGACCATGGGACCATGGATTCATTACTCAGCGGAGTGCTCGTATATAATAAATCATGCATAAAATAGCACACAAAGTAAAAATGTATTAATTTCATATATAATAACTAATACATTAATATTAATACATTTTCCTCCTGAAAGTGGCTGTAATCAGACCTCTTTGCAGTGATTTATCACAGAAAGGTCATTTGATCTTGGTAGCTATCAAACAGTAATATAGAAAACTATTTGAAGTGCAAAGCCCTGGAAAACACGTTTTGCAGGCTCTGCTGTTTTGAATGTACCACTATAAGACTGATAACCAATATCAGTAGCAGGGGAACGCAAGCTATTTCCTTCCACATTAATTATGCAAAAACATTATGTGATAGTGGAGGATTCTACAGGTATTTATGACTGATCTTCGTTCTGCCTTTGATGCAGTTATCCTGTACAGATGCCTGTACAGGTACACAGCGGCCACCTGTGACACACTGAGCTTCCGTGACGCGCCTAACAAAAGGAGAGAGTCCCTGCCTTTGCCCAAAAAGGAAAGGCAAAGACTGAGTCACTCTGGCGGCTCAGTTTGTCAGCCAGCTGTATCCGCTGTACCTGTTCTCTGTGAATAACGTGTCAGAATACACATTCTGATGAAACTGGGGCTGTGGTGCGTCGACTCATAAACTCCCTGAATTAAGCGACCTGTCCTGGAACAGAGTCGGCAGATGTTATCCAAACGGTCCCAAGCTGGGGTTACTTTGGGTTACAACCGCTAGCTTTATCTACAGCATGCCATCTGTAAATATATGACTGTTCATCTCCAAGTAGTGCAAAAACTACGTGTAGTCTAAACGATCTGCAAAAGTAACATATCGCTGTCGACGTACAGAATGTGCTAAATAGAACAGCTATCTAAATAAGCTGAGTGAGGTTGGCATCACTATGGCAACTGGGATGGCTCCTACAGCCCTTAGGATCCACAGACGGGTGGAGCATTTTCATTGATGAAATTTAAAATATATATATTTTGGGACTTTTCAGGTTTATTGGACAGCACAGTGTAGAGAGACAGTTAGAATGGGGAGTGAGCGAGAAAGAGGGAGAAACATGCGACAAAGGTCGTGCGTCCGGATTCGAACCGCCAACGTTGCGGCTCGCAATGAACATGTGGAAGGTGCTTTTACAGGCTACACCTCCAAGACACCCCACAATAATGGGATTTTACCTGTGACTCAGGGTGGACATTCCCCCTCAATGACTGATACATTTAAATGTAACAGTGCATTAGGTAACAGAGACTAATGCGCTGGAATGTGTAGTTTGTGTGTGTGTACATGTGTACGTGTGTGCACCTGTGTGTGTGCGTGTGTGTGGATGTGGGTGTGACAGAGCTTGTGTGTGCGAGTGAGTCAGTTAGTTTAGAGAACTTATGAGCCTAGATGGGCTGAATGGCCACATTCTCATCATTATATATAATGCTCTCATTACATACTTACACTTGTTTTGGCCTCATGAGCTGACAAAACTAGGAAAGACAGACATAAAACAGGGCAGTGAAGATGTAGTGCTGGGAGATTAGGGAGGGGCTGGGGACGATACAGGTACAGGGGGCAAGATGTGAGATACTGGGAGCAGGGGGTAACACAAATTGTGGGAATCATAATTATAAAGACTACCCATCGCTCAAGATAAGAAAAATGAGCTTTTAATCTGGATTTAAAGATTGGGTCTGATTGTGCTGTTGCTTGCGAGGCCCAATGTTGCCTGCAGGGGGCAGCAGAGAGCACTTGTGTGTGTGCGCATGCCTGTGAGTCTGTGTGTGACGAGCACAGCGCTGGGCTGGTATTCTTGGGGCTTTCCTGTCTGGCTTTTTTCTGAATATGCTTCCTGGAAGTTACTCTGGTAGAGCAACAGAGAGAGAGAGACAGAGCGAGAGAGAGAGAAAGAGCGAGAGAGAAAGGACACATCGCACGGTACATTACCCTGCTTACTGAAAGCAAAACCTTTGCGGTAATGGAAACTTTTCTTGTAAAACCTGGAAACATGCTTTTTAAAAACTGATTTGATTTCTTCTGAACGCTTTTTATTCTGGGTTCCTGACCATCGATTAAATCGGATCTTTGGTAGTACGAGGTCTACAAGGTGAGTTGATGGCATAGTTACTGCTTTGGTCTTAAAGGAAATTAGAATGGTTTGCTGTGAACTGGAGCACACAGTTAATCTCTGCGTTTTCACCGGTGGATTCCGTCTGCTCCCATTTTGCGTTTCAGTGACTGAACGAGCCAGATAGGATGTCTGTGGGGGTAGGAACTGTTTTCAGAGACACATGTTTTGGTTTGTGCTCATGCCTCAGAGACAAGTCTTGCTCCTCTCCGGCTGTCAGAGACAAGTCTCTGTTATTGTTGGTGCCTGGACACAAGCTAGACACAAGCTTTGGTTTGGGCTAGTCTTTGTTAGAGAGACAAGTCACAGTTTCACCTAGCCTCCGACTGCAAACTTGTAAAAGCTGGTATGTATGAAAGACTTGTAACATCATATATTCTCCCTCCTTTTCTTCAGGATGGAAGATTCTCATTACAACATGAATATGATTGAAAATGAGGTAAGCGGAAAAATCATAGATTTGTTTATTGTGGACAAGCACAGGGATGGATGAAGCATTTAGTGCAGTAGGTCACTCTAAAGGGACTTCAATGATTAATCATAGTGCCATGTTTAGTCACTGAGCATATTCAATCTGCAAAGAAGCGTTACAGTTAGGATTGGCTAGCTGCAGAAAGCAGAAATAAAGTGTGTTGCTTTTAGCGAATCTCACCGATGCTCCTTTAACTCCCATAGCTCATGATGGACCTTACTTACCAGTTCATGGCTCCTCCTGATGTGAAGAGTGAACCTTACGTACCAGAGATCGGTAAGACAAGTACTACTGCAACATTATTATTATTATTATTATTACTGAGTTGTGTGATTTATAAAGCCTGAATTTTCTATACATCCATGTATCCATGGTGACAGGCCTGGCTCATAAACATGTGGAGTTTATTAAGTAGAAATTAATCTCATAGTAGTTTTCGGATTAGATGTATAACTGCAATTAAGGCCTTTTATATTAAGATACAAATTTACAATATCTTTTAGCACAACACTGCTCGAATAAAGAGGAATACATCGGCTAGTTCAAGTGTGCTAACATTTCAGGGCTCCCTGCATACAAGGTCAATACAGCCGACACAGTCCAGTCTGACTAAGCCTACAGGGAGGGAGCCTTTAAACAAGGAGCCCAGTTCAGCACAGTACACTCTACAGTTATTATGGACTGGAGACTGTTGCGCCTTTTTTGGGATTCAACAAAGCCACTGCTTGATGGCTTAAAGGGCTAATGGCCATTTTCTGGACTTCTCTTTCAGCAAACGGGCCCTATGTACAGATCATCGAGGAGCCAAAGCAAGTGAGTACAGTGTCATTTCCAACGGCTACAGCAGGGCACAACGTCACATGATCAGGGCCAGCCGGCACCCTTATGTCGGCATCGTATGCTGAGTCACGACGCTGTTGAGTCTTAATAGAGTATTAAATGAAGGGGTTATGGTTGAGGGGTAGGGGGTGGTGGTATCTGTTTTTGCGGAAATATCCGAAACGGGCTCATCGGTCGAGCTGGGAAATCACAGAAACCATCCGCGCATGTCAGCGTCCGGTCTGCGAAGCTCCCTCCGGGAAGGTTGTACACTGGCTCCTCCCTGCTGGGAATTATCTTGGAAATCACAGGGGCCTCTTTTTTGTTTTTCTGCAGAGAGGATTCCGATTCCGTTATGAGTGCGAGGGCCCCTCCCATGGGGGCCTCCCAGGGGCCTCGAGTGAGAAGAACAAGAAGACGTACCCCACAGTGAAGGTGAGCTACGATATCATTTGTAGTCTCGCTCTAATGTCCTGTTATATATAATATCATCTTTGTGACACTGCTACTAGTACGGAGTCTTTAGTGACATGGACCCCAGTGCATGCTGGGAGGTAAACCAGAGACCTTACGGAGCAGATGGCTTTCTCTCTTCTTACCCACTGTGCCAAGAAACCCTGGCGGTTTCAGGCACAGTAGACTAAGACAGGGAGTTCCGATGGGTGATGTCTCTCGCTCTCTCTCTGTCCTCCTCCAGGTGTCTAACTACCTGGGGCAGGCGCGTGTGGAGGTGCAGCTGGTGACGCACACGGACCCGCCGCGGGTCCATGCCCACAGCCTGGTGGGGAAGCAGTGTAACGAGACGAGCGGGATGTGCAGCGTGGATGTGGGCCCCAATGACCTCACGGCACAGTGAGTACAGGCCAGTGTGTGTGTGTGCGTGTGTGTGTGAGAGAGTGTGCAGGCCAGCCCACTGCCTGTTTGAGAGTGTGTGTCTGTGTGTGCATGCATGTGCGTGTGCATTCGTGTGTGTGTGTGTGTGTGTGTGTGTGTGTGTGTGTGTGCAGGCCAGCCCACTGCCTGTGTGAGAGTGTGTGTGTGTATGAGTGCATCTGCATGTGTGCGTGTGTGCGTGTGTGCGTGTGTGCGTGTGTGTGTGTGTGTGTGTGTGTGTGTGTGTGTGTGTGTGTGTGTGTGTGTGTGTGTGTGTGTGTGTGTGTGTGTGTGTGTGTGTGTGTGTGTGTGTGTGTGTGTGTGTGTGTGTGTGTATGACTGGCACAGATTCCCTGACCCCTCTCTCTCTTTCGTAAGGTTCAACAATCTGGGCATCCTCCATGTAACAAAGAGAGGAGTGGTGAAGGTGCTGGCGAAGAGACTTCGAGAGGAGAAGAGAAAGCTGAGAGACCCCAGTTTCCATTTCTCTGGTGAGACCCTCCTGTCATGTGACCATAGAGATATACAGAGAGATCACATACAAAATGGCACCTCAGACAGGCTGGGTCAGGTTTCTATTGGCCTTCATATTTACAAAGAATGAACACACCGATTTGTGCATGTAGCAAAGGACCATACAAGAACATTTTGACTGTAAAATAGGTTTTCGTATTCACGCATAGCATTATGCATCAAACACATTACGAGTACGCTCGTCTCACGTCTATAGTTTTTATATTTGTTGTACATATTAACCATGTCCTAATGTTACATGTTATATACCTGCTTAGTTTACATTCAGCATTAGTCCTTGTGTTCATAGTGTTATACTCTGGCTCATAGATGCAGAAGAGCATGCCATACTGAGTGAGGCCAAGGAGCTGGGAAAGGTGATGGACCTGAATGTGGTGAGGTTGCGCTTCACCGCCTACCTCCAGGACGGGCACGGGGGGTTTACCCGGGCCTTGAAACCTGCCATCTCCAACCCCATCTTCGACAGCAGTGAGTGAGCCCCTCCCCCCCGCCTCACTGCATTGGAGCATCTGCTTAAGCAACACGTTCTGTGCAGTTCCATCTAAAAGCAGTACACTGAAGTATCGTATGAACTTTAAGTATCCTACAGGTATGCAGAAGTGTAGTATCTTTTCACATTGGATGCCGTATGAAGCGGGATTACTTTACATACCGTCTGGCTGCTGAAGTGAATTATGTTTCTCTTTTACTGCCCGCTGGTGTCGCCAGAGTTTTTCCTTGTTGGAAAGTTTTTTGAGCTAATGCAGAAGATGAGCAGTATCTTCAGTGTAATGCGGAAACCTTGCATTTTCAAAAAAGGAATTCTAAGGGACAGCAAGAACTGCATCTACTTTTTAAACTTTATGGTTTACTTGTGGGTGCTTTTGAACCAACTTTATTAAGTTGAGTTATGAAAACCTGACAGGATGTAGACTTGGAGGAGAACGTTAAATGTGTGTTGAATAACCAAAATGACTATTGAGCTATGAGGTTATATCATGATGGCACATGCATGTTTGTAACACGTTTTGGCTTGCCCTGGCCGTATTTTGGTGTGTCTTTTCTTGGGGAAAGTACAGATCCTTTCCAAAAAATTAGAATATCATGGAAAAGTTGTTTTTTTTCCATAATTCCATTCAAAAAATGAAACTTTCATAGATTCATTACACACAAAGTGAAATATTTCTAGCCTTTATTTGTTTCATTTTTCATAATTTTGGCTTACAGCTCCCCCCCAAAACAGTATTTCAAGAAATTAGAATAGTGTGTCGAAAATCAGCATTTACTTCAGTTATTTCAGAGAATTAATGTTTTAGACTGAGTGTCACACTATCATCTAATTTACTCAAAACACCTGCAAAGTTTATCTCAGTTTGGTTCAGTATGGGGAAGACTGCAGACTTGACAATTGGCCAGAAGACCATCATTGACACCCTCCAGAAGATGGGTAAGCCACAAAAGGTCATCGCTAAGGAGGCTGGCTGTTCACAGAGTGCAGTGTCCAAGCATATCAATAGAAAGTTTAGTGGAAGGGAAAAATGTGGCAGGAGAAGGTGCACAAGCAAAAGAGATGACCGTAGGCTTCAGCGGATTGTCAAGCAAAGACGATTCCAAAATTTGGCGGAGATGCAGAGGGAGTGGACTGAGGCTGGAGTCAGTGCTTCAAAAACCACCACGTACAGACATATCCGGGACATGGGCTACAACTGTCGGATTCCTCAAGTCAAGCCACTCCACTCATTCTCTGAAATAACTGAAGTAAATGCTGATTTTCGACACACTATTCTAATTTCTTGAAATACTGTTTTGGGGGTTTTCTGGAGCTGTAAGCCAAAATTATGAAAAATGAAACAAATAAAGGCTAGAAATATTTCACTTTGTGTGTAATGAATCTATTCAATGATATTCAAATTTTTTGGAAAGGATCTGTATATAACAGGCTGCATGGGTAAAGGGTGAACATGTCCGTGGCTTCCTCCTCAGAGTCGCCAAACGCGTCCAACCTGAAGATCTCGCGCATGGACAAGACCTGCGGCTCAGTGATGGGTGGAGACGAGATCTTCCTGCTGTGTGACAAAGTGCAGAAAGGTGAGCTTTTACTTTTTACCCAGCATGCAACCTGCCTCCACGATGGGCGGGAGCGGGGCGGCGTTGCCGTCAGCTCACCGCCTTTCCTCTTCAACCAATGACAGTCGTCCCGATAACCTTCCGTCCTCTCTTTCTCCTCTAGATGATATTGACATCCGTTTTTATGAGGAAGACGAGGGTGCGTGGGAGGCCTACGGTGACTTCTCTCCCACGGACGTACACAAACAGGTCAGTTTTGGAGCACCAGCTGCAACGTGAGCCTATAGCAGGCCTTATGGTACAAGGTATACAGAGTTATAGTTATAGTAGCAGAGTTTTTCTTCCATCGGCCAGTAAATATCAGCAAACGAACAGTAAATCATTTATTTATTGTCCTAAGAATTCAGTCAGTGTCTCTGGGGCTGTCTGAATCCTCCCTCCCTTCCCTCACTCTTCATATCACTGATCTGAATGACTATTGATTGACTGGGTGAGGTTTCCGCCATATTGCTTTCACCTATCCATGCTCTCGAGATCGGTTGTAGGAAGGGAGGTTGGACAAGGCCCAGGTTAATGCAATAGGTAGTGAGTGGACACAGCGTCCGCCACTGACGCTATATGGCTACGGAGAGCGCTGTTACATATTGATGACGTCACTGTTTGCCCCCGCCTCTCTGCAGTATGCCATCGTGTTTAAGACCCCCCAGTACCACAGCACAGAGATCGAGCGCCCCGTCACCGTCTTCCTGCAGCTGAAACGGAAAAAGGGGGGCGACTGCAGCGAACCCAAACAGTTCACCTACGTACCTCAGGTTCAAGGTGAGTCACTGCAGCAGGGGACTGTCTTTCTGGGGGATGGGAAATTAGGAAATGCAGACATGCGATGTCACAGGCTATCACCCCAGCCTGCGACAATGGGCTTGATGTATTAACGCATTTGCCTATTTATGCGAGTGAGCTCCCTCGGTTGCCATTGGCGATATATAAATATTTGCTATTGGAGCATGGGCTGACGTGGCCAGAGAAGGCACATTTCTGTCAGCAGATGTGCACAGACGTGTGTATGTGTACTCGTGCGATGCATGTGGGTGTGTGTGTGTGTGTGTGAGACCGCATCCTCTGTGTGTGACGGTTTCCTCCCTGCGATGTCGTCTCTCAGATAAAGAGGAAGTTCAGCGTAAGAGACAGAAGCCTCTCCCCCACTCGTATGACCACTGGCGCGGCCCACTGGGGGGCGCTGGAGGGCCAGGGAGGGGCCAGGGAGGCTTCGGGGGAGCCGGAGGAGGAGGAGGAGGAGGAGGAGGAGGAGGAGGAGGAGGTGAGTAATATTACTGCATGTCACTCACACAACTTTACTATGCTGGTGGGAGAGCTCTGGTGGACAGACAGGCCCACACCAAAACACACACAATAGATAAAATACGTGGCGCACAGCGAGATTGATTTGTGCACATGATGAGAATGATGACGATGGCGACGATAATGCTGGTGAAGAAGACCTCGCCATAAAAGCCCCTCAAAAGTGTCTGTGACTCGACGCCGTTTGCTTAGCTCCAGTGTTTGCCCTGAGGATGAGGAGGCGATGAAGGTGTGTGCAGAAAGCAGGCGGGTCCGTGGTGAAACGAGAACGCCATCTGTTTATTTTGCCAAAGAAACGGCCCGTTTGTGCATTGTGAGCCGTGCGAACAGCGGCGAACAGTTGGTAGCCCCCAATGAGAAGTGCACAGACTCGCCTGACAGTCCTGGCTCCCTGCTTCCTCCTCCGCCCAGGCGCCGTGCAGTACGGCCAGGCCATGGACGGCGGTAACTTCCACAGGAGGGTTCGGCGGGTTCGGCGGGGGCGGAGCTCAGATGTGCGACTCGGCCCAGTCCCAGCAGCAGGCCAGCAGGGGGTCCCAGCCCAGCGGACCCCTACAGCAGCAGCTCCTGCAGATCGGTAAGCACAAAGACACCAAATAACGAACCGAACAAGATTATGAAAAACAAACATTATTATTGCATCATAACTGCTGTGGCTCTGGCCTGTCTTTTAATGCTTAATAATACTAACAATAATAACACTAAAATTATTATTATTAGTAGTAGTAGTATTTGCATCACTTACTGTCCAGGTATTAATCACTGATTAATGACTCTCTCTCTCTCTCTCTCTCCACCATAGCCTCCTCCCTGCAAAGTCGGGCGACCCACATGGCTCGGCAGACGGCAGGAGCGTTACTGGACTACTGCAGCACGGGGGACGTACGCATCCTGCTGGCCGTGCAGAGACACCTGTGTGCCGTGCAGGATGAGAACGGAGACACGTGAGTCCGCCTGCGCCTCACCCGTCCACCTGCCTCTCATAAGTTAGTCATTGAGCAGATTTACAAAGCGTGTGTCACCTGTGTAGCTCTGTTACCTGTGCTCACCTGTGCTGTTGTCCTCAGGCCTCTGCACGTGGCCATAATCCACCAGCAGCCTGCAGTGGTGCAGCAGCTGGTTCACGCCATCATCAAACTCCCCCAACAAGGCCTCCTCAACACTCAGAACCACCTGAGCCAGGTACGTTTACTGCCTTAACACCCACGACCACCTGAGCCAGGTACGCTTACTGCCTTAACACCCACAACCACCTGAGTCAGGTACACTTACTGCCTCAACACCCACAACCACCTGAGCCAGGTACGCTTACTGCCTCAACACTCAGAACCACCTGAGTCAGGTACACTTACCGCCTCAACACTCAGAACCACCTGACCAGGTACGCTTACTGCCTCAACACTCAAAACCACCTAAGCCAGGTACGCTTACTGCCTCAACACCCACAACCACCTGAGCCAGGTACACTTACTGCCTCAACACCCACAACCACCTGAGCCAGGTACGCTTACTGCCTCAACACTCAGAACTACCTGAGTCAGGTACACTTACCGCCTCAACACCCACAACCACCTGAGCCTGGTACGCTTACTGCCTCAACACCAACAACCACCTGAGTCAGGTACACTTACTGCCTTAACACCAACAACCACCTGAGCCAGGTACGCTTACTGCCTTAACACCAACAACCACCTGAGCCAGGTGTTACCTGAACCCATTCCTGTCCTCCACACTGACAAACTGAGAGGCGGTCAAACCCAAACTGGGGACGCTTTGTGGTCATCACTGGATTCACTGATTTTATTTTTTTTTACCCAGACTCCTCTGCACCTGGCGGTGATAACCAAGCAGCACAAGGTGGCGGACTTCCTCCTGCGGGCTGGGGCGGACCCCACCCCTCTGGACCGGGATGGCAGGTCGGTGATGCACCTGGCAGCGATGCTGGGGGACGAGACCATGCTTCGAGTCCTGCTGTCTCACCTGGGCGAGCGCCACGCCCACCTGGTCAACACACCCGACTACAGCGGTGAGAGAGACCAACCGGCTGGAATAATATCAACCTATATTAATAATAATAATAATAACAATAATAATAATAATTTTATCTATTTAGAGCTTTTCAGTGTGCTCAAAGTGCTTCACAATAAGAATATAATTATATGCGCAAAAAATGACAAAAAACTTTTTGGAAGCCATACAACAGCAAGTAACAATAATTCATGTCATTACAAATAATTAAAATTTATTCTAAAAAGGTGGGTTTTCAAGGTTTTCCAGGTTTCAGAACTAAAAGTCCCCTCCAGTGTTTTGTTCTAATCACCTGGATTTGCTAATTAGCACAATTGTTCAGCCAGGAGGTAGATCTAATTAGTGAAATCAGCTGGCTGAGTTCATGGGTGGAAGAAACACATGGCAGGGCTTTTTACTTTCTGACCCCTGGACTTTCCACCTGTGGTGCTTTGGCGGCTCAGTGAGGTATTGTTAGGAAAGCCAAGTGTGACCGTGCAGTCTCCGCCTCCTCCCCAGGGCTCTACCCTCTGCACCTGGCCGTGAGGAAGGGCGGGGAACGCTCCCTGCGCACGCTCGTGGAGGGCGGGGCCAAGATCAACGCGGCCGAGCTGAAGAGCGGCAGCACGTCCCTGCACCTCGCCGTCAGGGGAGAACCTCTTCAAAGTGGCGTGCCTGCTCATCACGGAGGTACGCAGCTCCCGTCCGTCCCTCCGTCAGTCTGTCTCACCCAGCTGTCCGTATGTTTCCTTAGAGATCTGCCCCCCTTATCAGCCCTCGACCCTTGTGTTTGTGTCCCATCATGCTCCTTGTGTCTATCCCATAATGCCTCTGTCTGACTACAGAACCAAATCCAAAGGCGCTCTTCTGAGGAGGTGTATGTTATGAAGCCTTTGTTGGAAGGGAAGCTTCATATAAGAAAAAACTGAAAAAAGAACATAGGGCCCTTATTTTCAGTCACAAAGCACAGCGCTAATACCCTTACATAGTGGCCCTTGTCAAGCCTTTTTCTCTAGTCTAGTTTGCTTGCCATTCCCAGTTTTCCATTAGAGCACCTCTGTAAGCGTGTTCGATTTCCTTGTTTGAGACGGCCGTGTCTGAGACGTGTTCCCTCCTCCCCCTGCAGTTGAAGGCGGACGTGAACGCGTGCACGTTCGGGGGAAACACCCCGCTCCACCTGGCCGCCAGCCAAGGCTCGCCCACACTCTGCTCCATGCTCGTCGCCGCAGGTGAACCCCCCCCCCCCCCCCCCCCCCCCAAACGCAGAGTGCTTTGTTCTGTGAGCGTGAGCAGACAGGTTTGCAGGCTTTCAGCAGTGTCAGCAAACATCAAAACATTATTCTGCCTCTGCCCTGGCACCACTGCAATATCACGCAAGGACATACGCCTACTTCACATTGAGTTTTTATGGACTTATGAAATCATTTTTTACACATAGTCCAGTTAGTTTTTTATAGTTCAAACAGCCCTTACAAAACTGGATAGTTGTCCACAAAATGTTGCCAGAGGTTTGTTTGCCAGTAGTGGTGAACTAAAAAACTTTGCCAGTGGTGAATGGCAGTTCCCACAAAGCTAATTTGTGTGTGAAAATATGAGCTTGCCGCAAACCTGTGGCAACAATGCCAAACGTTTGTCGCAAATTTGCTGGAAGGCCAATATTTTTGTAAGGGAGTTAATTAGCTTTGTTATTGTGGTGGTAGGCTTAACATGCTGCCTTCAACCTGAGTTGTGTTTGTCTATGTATATTGTGTATTTTATGTCTATCGTATTTTTAACACTTTTGAAAGCGGTTGTTTTTAATGTATTTGCAAAGCTGTATTTTCCATGCATTTTAGTTTGTAAATGTAAACTGCCATGTGGGTAACCCTAGTAAAGTTCAGTGAAGCAGATTCTGGGTTCATCTCACTGAGCTCCGCATGGTCCCCCTTAGGTGCCAAGAGACACCTGGAGAACGACGAGCCCCTCTTCTTCAGCTCCTCTTCGTCAGACGACGAGGAAGAGGAGAAAGAGGAGGATGAGTCAGCCGGTGAAGTGAAAGAGGCACAGATGCAAACGGCCCATCACCCGGCCTGCCCCGCCCCTCCCTCGTCTGAAAAAGCGTGCCCCCAACCCCCGGAAAAGGCCGGCCGCAGGACACACCCCCCTTCGACCTGGCCAAGTG
>CM056380.1:41188183-41216168 GCA_029718625.1 Synaphobranchus kaupii
ACAGCATCGTAGTCAGAGCAAGCCGCCGGTCACCCGGGAGGCGGACCTTAAATCAACACTCCGCCCACTGATGTTCGGGGCTAGGACAGTCTCTCCGAGGTTCAGTTGCTGGTGCCATTTGAAGCAATGCCAAGTTTGGACCGCCCCTCCCCGAAAAAATAAATCTATCTGTCCAAGTACCGACGATGAGGTTTTCACGGAGAGAGCACGCACTTTCACGGCTAAAACAATGTTATCCGGTATCTTACTAATACTGTGTATTCTGGTGTTCCTTTTTTAAGCTATAATGTGTACAGCTTGTGAACAGCTTGAATGAAACCTTGTATGATGGCTTGGCTCTTCAGACAATGGGTTGTAGTTTTTTTTGGCAATAAAGTTGAAACAACTGTGTTCAGAAATAGAATTCCAGTATTAATTGCACTGTTTTTGTGGCAGAGCGGTTTTAATCTGGATGCATTATCAAAATACTGTTTATCGGAAATGAGTCCAAGGAAATTAATTAATGTTATGGATCAGATTTCATTTTCCACATGTATTGTAATAACATGAACAAATAAGGGCTCTTTTTAAAACACCCGTTTATTTTTCCACTGTACAACCCCCCCCCCCCCCCCCCAAAAAAAAAGGAAATAAGCTCATATACAAACATATTTCTTACAGTCAAATCTTTACAGGCTGATGACAAGTATACAGCTAAGTGGAGCCCAACATTCCAAGTAGAAACACTTCCGATAAGTCACATGTACAGTATTCCAAGAACACCGGGATGTAACCCAACCTTACAGCTCAGTTTGTGGTATCTTGTGAGGTACCAACTTACAAAACAGCTTTAAATACAGTACAACTCTTTAAAATCCTGATTTTATAGTCAACAACAGATGATTTACTGAGGAACAAAAAAAAACCTTGTCCTGCAACATACATGCTGGACATGATACCGAGAGCATTGGAGAACAAGAGTACAGGATACCGTGTCCTATTTACACGTCACATTTAGAGGCTCATTTAGCACAGGTTACAGGTTATGTTAAAAATCCCATTGTTTCTTCTGTGGCACAGGCTTTTGACACGAAGGAAAACAGCATTCAGTTGGAAACCATCTCAACCATTGGCAAAGAGGTTTGCCCGGCTACCCAATGACGTCACACCTTGTTGCAGCAACTGAAAGGGAAAAAGGCCCACATAACAAACCCTGCCCCGCTCATTTGTACATTTCTGCACATTTTCAGATGAAGGAAGAGCAGAGATAAAAGAAAAATCCTTCTCACAGCAAAAACCTCCCTCTCGCTCAGGTAGAATATTGCCTATTTTGGTCATAGGAGCTTTATATTGGGGGAGGAGCCACAATAAGCTTCTCCCTCATAATGCAACTTGCCTTTTAGAACAGGACACAATTGGGGATGGGGTCCCCCAAAAGAAACCCACCTGGCTTGGGAGAGCCAGCCCTTTGACCTCTGACCCCTGTCCCCTACTCCCACCTCCAGATTGCCACTCGTCACTCACTTGATTGGGTGACTAAATCACTAAGTAACAGAAAAGCATCAAGCAGAGGAACATATGTAATACAATGATAATAATTATAATAATAGAACATTACAAATACTAATCATAACAATAATACTTTACATACAGAGTTTCATTTCCACGGGGAAATAGCCTGGACCAGAGGCTCAAAGTAAGCGCAGGTAAGTTCAGTCATTGTGTTAAAGGGCCACTGAGATAGGTGAGGCTGCCAGGGGGAATGCCACTTCCCATGGGGTTGAATGCAAGGGGCGCTAAAAAGTGAGGGGAGAAAGCCTGCAGATGTGAGGAGAGGACATTGAGCGTCTACCCAACAACAGCCTTCCTCTCAGTCCACAGAAGGAAACCAGTGAGAATAACATCGCTTTGACTTCAGCCGCTGTTGCTCAACCGATTGCTGCAAAGCTCGTCTGGCTGGGGCCCTCACGCCAAAGGGGCAGACAGCGCCACCTGGAGTTCCGATACAGTACTGCACCTTTAGGATTCCACTTGACCTTCCCACAGCGGAATTACACCTCACGATTGGTTCAAAAGGAGTACTGTTGGGCTGGAGCCATTTTAAACGTCTCTGGCGGGAGGATACTGGCGTTAGTGCATATGATTTAATTATGTCCAGGAAATGGAACGCCTGAGTAGAAAATGGCTTTGCTATTTGAGACAGGAGACAACATAATATCCTTTCTAAATATATTTACACATTCAAATATTTTACATTCATATATATATATATATATATATCTCTAAATATACATATAGGTACATAGATAACATTATAAGCATGTTTTTTAAATGGTCAGCATTACAATTTTGTTTCTGTCATTGATAATATATACTGTACAATATTTGTACATCATCTTTAATACAAGGACTCATTAGTTTTGCACATTTGAAAAAAGTGTATCAGCTGAACTAATGTGATAAGTGTCCGCACAGAAACATTTTCTTTCTGGATTTGTTTTTTTCTGTGGATTTAATTTCTTCATGTCAAAATGTATAAAAAATAAATACATTTAAAAAAAGCACTAACAACAACAGCAACAATTGTTTAAATCATGCTTGGGGCACGTCTAAAAAAAAATACAATGAAGAACACTTCTTTTTTCAAGAAAAGCGGTTGTGTCCGTTTGTGTCGTCCCCAGAATGAAGGCCTGAGAAGAGGTGTCTTTGAATGAGAACTTGAGGCGTTTGACCACAGGGGGACCGTGACTGATTGCGCTGGTGACTTGGCATTACATCTATCTACTTAACCGGGCAATGCTCAACACTTCTATCCCTTACAGTCAAGGGTACTGAAGGGTCCTGACATGAAAACCACCCAAGGTTTTAAACGTAACGAATAAACAAACGGACGGAAGGAGACATTCAGTTTCCTGCCTGGTGAGCGCCTAGCTCTGTTAAGCAGGAAATATCCCTGTATGGGGAATAAGCAAGACGCGCAATAAATATACAAGAAGAGCCAAACAAGCTAGAAAAGCAAACGTTGACGTAAATGCGAGCAGAACTGATCCAGCCGACGCGTAAACGGGGCACCGCCCAACGCACAGAGAGAAAGAGAGACTCTGACTCCTGAGTGGTTTTTTTTTTTTCATACGTATCTTTATATCCCATATATGCATCATCACTGTGATAAACTGACTTGATTAAGAGGAGGAATGTTCTATTTAGGGTCAGGAATGTTTCCCTTTTGAATGTGTCTTGCCATTTCATGGTTCAGAATGCTTTGTCAACACAATACTCCAGCTTTACCTTTGAGACTGTGGTACGATGTGCGCTGCTGGGATTTATCACATCGGTATGCTCTGGATTGGGCTCTGGACACCTTGGGTGGGCGGGCCTGGGGCCTGTCCACTCTGTGATGTTTCCATGGTAAGGGGCACCTGACTGCGGTTCTCAGGGTCCACCTCAGAGAGAGGCCTTGCTGTAAAACCAAGCAGCGTGCCCTCGGGGCGGGTGGGCGAGGGGCGGTTCGTCAAAAATACAGAGGCCGCGGTGGTGTGTCAGAAAGCAGTCTCAACTCAATTTCTTGAATTTCTATTTTTTTTTCCTAAAAATGTGGATTCAAATGTGGAAAAACAAAATTGGCCCTGAAGAATTAATCAGAAGTGTTTGTATATAAAGCTTTGGGAGGGGCCTGAGCAAGGGAGGCTAGGGGTTAGAGGCAAGGTTTTAGGGGTTAGAGGCAAGGTTTTACGGTTTAGGGCTAGGGGCTAGGGTTTAGGGGACAGGGGCTACGGATTAGGGGATAGGGGCTAGAGATTAGAGAAAAGGGTTGAAAAATAATTTTCCTCTACATATTTAGGGGTTAGTGGCTAGAGGCTAGGGGTTATGGGCTAGGGATTAAGGGTTAGGCTTTAGGGAATAGGGGTTAGGGGCTAGAGATTAGAGAAAAGGGTTGAAAATAATTTTCCACTAGATATAAAGATCTGGGTGTTGTTTAAAGTGACGTTCTCCTGAGCCTCTCCTGCCTGCGGTCGCCAGTGGCCAGTGCACCCTCACAACGCACGACCGCTTCTTCCCCAGCGATCTCTGGCCTCCATGACACTGCTCCTCCCACCATCGCCCGCTATCAACATCAGCAGCCACATCAATCGCACAACCGCCACTCCCCCATTGGCCACTGGAGTGAGGGGAGGGGTCTACAGGCTAATGACCGAGCCCCCCTCCCCCCGTCTCGCCACACCCCTGGAACTGAATGAAAACCTGGGAAGGGAGGGGGGGGGGGAGCGGCTCACTGTTTGACGGCCTGCCGGTAGCTGTGTCTCTGGCCCTGTGTCTCGTTGCGCTTGCTGGGCTTGGCTCCGGCAGACTGACTGCCCTCCTGAGGCAGCGTGGGGCTGGAGTGTGCCCTCTGCAGTCCGCTGTCCTCAAATAGCCGCGACTCAAACGCAGACAGGTCCTCCTCCCCGCACCGGACCTTAGCGCGCAGCAGCATGGCATACGTCCCGTAACGCGTTTTCTGAGAGAGAGG
Organism: Synaphobranchus kaupii; assembly: GCA_029718625.1. Taxonomy (NCBI): domain Eukaryota; kingdom Metazoa; phylum Chordata; class Actinopteri; order Anguilliformes; family Synaphobranchidae; genus Synaphobranchus; species Synaphobranchus kaupii. The sequence continues at coordinate 41,192,673 of CM056380.1, forward strand.
GAGAGAGGAGATAGAGTGAGAAGGAGGGACAGGGAGGGGGAGTGAGGGGGACAGAAAAAGGTAGATGGATAGAGATAGGGAGTAGTGAACACTGTGACTGCTGACTTTTGCTGCAATTAGGAATAGGTTTACAGTAGCCATAATTGCATTAGCCCCTAATTCCTAGCCCCTAACCCCTAATCTCTAAACCCTTAACCCCCTAACCCCTAAACTCTAGTCCCTAATTCCCGGCTCCTTAACCCTAATCTAGAATGTGGATTTGCACCATCTTGAGTGGCCATAATAGATTCTCACCTCAAACTCCAGGTACTCCTCTCGCTGGCGATACTCCTCTAGCTCACGCCCTTTGACCTTGTGGTCGGGGGGATAGGAGCGGAGCTCGGTCAGGTCCGAGGACGTGGTGCGGAAACGTGCTTCGTGGGACTGGACCTGCTCCTCCTGAGAAAGCACACAATGCGGTCAGGCTTGGGTCAAATCAAAATCATCATACTTTTCCGAAACCGATTAATTAATTAATTAAAGAGGAACTAAATCTAAACGGGACTTGAAATTAATTGGAGGTAAAATGGAGGAAAATTTAAGCACGAAAATGAACACAAGGGTAAGTATATTGAGGTATTAACACAGGCATTAACACACCAAGCCAGTGGACCTACACGGTTGACCTTCCCTGGAGTTTATTTTCTGACAGGCACTTAGGACGGTATGGGGGTTAGGTGAGGGGTCAGGGGTCAGGGGTCCTGAGGGGTACCTGGGATAGTTTGGTAGTGGAGCCCGGGAGCAGCGGCCGGCTGAACTTCTTCTGAGAACCGATGGCGGCCGGGAAGGGCGGGGCAGAGAACATGGCTGCCACCGTGTTGATCCGTGTGATCCAAGACTGCATCTGCTCCGCATTGCTGCAGGAGGCGCACATATTTCACCACCACAGTGACACACACACGCATGCACACACACACACACACACACACACACACACACACGTACGCACACATACGCACAGCAACTCCACTTTCCTTTATCTGGACTTCAGCGCATCCGTTTTCTTAGGCCCTTGCAGGCTCCTCCCACTTAGCAAGCTCTCCTAAACTCAATCAGCCTTTACCTTCCTCCATCTGCTCTCCCAGTCATATGCCATGATTTAATTATCATGCCCCCTTTTCCACTGTAGACATGGAGCCAATGAAGCAGGAGCTGGAGGCAGAACTGGACCCAGCTCAGCACAGCTGCTTCACCATGGTTACCACAGCTAGCCCTGTGAAATCTGCCCACACTGAGAGATGGCTGCCTCAACCTCATCTGCAGTTTAAGTCTGAGACTCCACCCCCTCAAAGAAATTAAGGCTCAGTGCTGGTTCTTAGCTGTGACTGGCGGCGGCGATGCCCGCCTTCCACGGCTTTGAATCTTCAGCTTTTTTTAAATTTTATTAAAATTTTTTACATTTTTATTTCTGATTTTTTCCCCTTTTTTCTCCCAATTTGGTAGCCAATTCAACCCCTATACTATTCAATTTCCCCCTCATGTAGCAACCGCTTGAAATCGCCTCTGCACAACCCCGTCAGCCGGTAGTAGGAAGGAAGGCGCAACGTCCTCTACAGGGTGCGACTCCTCGAGCTCCTGACCACAATCCAACTCGCCCGAGGCCCTTGTATGCGTGACAAATTTCACTGAGTCCCTCCCACCACCCCGGGAGCAGCCGCCAATTGCTGCTCCCTCTAGGCACCGGCCATACTTGGATCTGGCAGGACCGCGGCAAATCTTCAGCTTTTTCAGCTCTGGTGCAGACGAAAAAGCACGTGTGGCAACGCGACTAGAGTGCGCCACCAGGCTGTGACAGGTGCAGGAGTAACCGAGGATCTGTGTGACGAACAGGCCGCAGCCCGCGATGCAGGGCTCAGTCTGTAACAGCTCAGCGCCGCAGTAACCGAGGATCTGTGTGACGAACAGGCCGCAGCCCGCGATGCAGGGCGGACTAACGGGATATGCGGAGGGCTCGCGGTCTGTCACGGCTCAGCGCAGAGCCGCAGACTGAGGCTACGGGCTCTAGGATATCTGGGACAGCAGAGAATGCCCAGGGGACCATGCTCACAATGGGAGGGGGGGGGTGGGGTGAGTCTGGGCTGAGATAGATTTAGGTGAGGAGGGGTGGGGGGTGGGGTGGGGGGGGTAGACTGACGTGAGGATGGGTCGGGGTAAGGGGTGTGAGGGTTTGAGACGGCATTGGGGGGAGGGGGTGTAGGTTAGGAATCAGGGGTTAAGGGATGGGGTGTTTGGGGGGGACTGAGATGAGGACGGGTGGGGGGAATGAGATGAAGACGGGCGGGGGGGGGGGGCGCGGGGGACGTGAGGGTTTGGGACAGCGGCAGGTGGTGGTGGGGGGGCACACTCACGGGGCCTGGAAGAGAAACACCCTCCAGTCGGCGGTGCGCAGGTAGAAGACGTTGGGCCTCTTGCTGTAGTCGGCCGCCCGCATGGCCAGCGAATGGTGGATGGACACGGCGTTCTTCAGGTCCTCGTCAGAGAGCTGCTTCTCAGGCCTGTACTCCCCCTGGAGCCCACCAAAAAAAAACTGAGTGGGGAGGGGGGTCACACATGACACCCCCTCACAGAGAGAGCTGTGTTCAACAAACAGAAACACGTTGCGGCTAATCACATTCCCTTGCAGCAGGTACTGTTGGGTACATTAACTGCAGCACAGAAGGATCAATGTATCCCGCTGTAAATGCAAGACTAAGTTAAGTATTGATATTGATATATTAATACTTAACTTAGTCTTAATATATCAATATTAAGACTAAGTTAAGTATTAATATATCAATATCAATGGAATGAAACGTTCACAAGCGTTTCCTTCCATTGATATTGATATATTAATACTTAACTTAGTCTTAATATTGATATATTAAGACTAAGTTAAGTATTAATATATCAATATCAATGGAAGGAAACGCTTGTGAACGTTTCATGAGCTACTTTGTGTTTTTCCCCAGTGTCTTACAGTTCTGATCCAGTTCAAATGGCATATTGAATGTCAAGAATTGAGTTATTGAGCCCTTGCCCAATGCTGTGTACTGTGACATTTTCTCTTTACAATAAAAACACAGCATGCATGCACATTCTCTTACTCAATACCAGGGGCAGAAGTTAAAAAAAAAATAAAATTAAAAAAAATTAAAAAAAATTAAAATTAAAAAAATTAAACAGATTTTGGTCCAGAAATTAAAAAGGAAAGAAAACAGAAAAAGAGCGAAGGAGATGCATCCCAGCAGCCGAACAATGTTTCAATCTGACAATGAGAGCGCAAGAGCGTTCTGTCGAGACCAAAACAAGGCCATTCGGCTCAGCTTTCTCTTCAGCGGGGGAGCAGGCAATGTTACCTTCTGCAGGTAGAGGATTAGACCCTTCAGTATGGCATAGAAAGTCTTCCAGCCTCGCTTTCCCCGAGGAGCTGTGAAGCACAGTGTCACGGTTAAACCTCAGATCCACACAGGCGCGATAAAACAGATAAAGGCTACACTCAGATAAGCACTGTAAGCACTATAAGTTTTCCACTCTATTTTGGTGTTGTTATTTTTCTTTATTCTCTCACAGCAGGGATTTTAGAATTTTTGATAACATAGAAAGCATACAGATTCCAAACAGACCGCAGAATCCAGTGGTTTCCATCTCAAAATAAGCAATGCACCTAATCAAGTACGCAATAGTATCCCTAGGCTGTGTCCGATTCAACACCCTTCTATAGGCTACTATTGAGTATGATAGTTGAGTAGCCTGGACGAGAATGTTAAGCAGGCGAAATGTTCTCTAAATTTAGTGTGCTTAAAATCCCCAAATGGTATAGCTACTTATTTCCGAGTTTCGCTGATAACAGTATGGAGGATATTTTTTCGCATACTGCACGTCACTAAACAGTATGCAGTAGCCTATGCAGTATACAGTAGTCCTATGCTATTACACAGGACGCAGACCATTCGGACACAGCCCTAGTTTGGATGCCACTAAGAAAGTGATTTTTTTTTCATATGACAGAAATCAAAGGAAAGACCAACTTTAATAACCCCTTAGACACCTGTACAATTCCTGAAGACCAATTAACATTAATCTTGAATATCTATTTTCATTAATAATCAAACAAACAAAACTTTCCATGTGATTGTACAATTTGCCTAGTCACAATTTGAGCATAAAGCCTCAGGGATATGAAAGAACAATGTAAAAATCTGAAAGTTTAAATATTTTGAATATGTATATAAGTCAGGTCTGAGGTTTAGTGCTGTAATTATAAGGAGGGAGCTATGGAGCGTACTTTTCTTGCCGTCAGAGTCGGCGTGGACTTTGCGCACCAGGAAACCGTTCTTGTAGACGACACTGCCAGGCTGCTGGGCCACGCCCATAAAGGGGTTTCCCCCGCTGCTGATTCGCTTCATGGTGTGGGAGGCGGAGTCTGTGCGGCCATCGGCCAATTCTGAGAAGGACTTGCGCAGCTCTTCCTCATCGCTATGGAGACAGAAGTGCACTGTGTGTCACTTGAGGACACTCTAACGTTTCATTCAGAATTCCATGTCATCAATCAAGTAAAATGGCTGTATACAGATACTCTAAGCTTCAGAAATTAGATAGCTATTGTCATTCGCTAACTTGGCCAATTTACATGTGCTGTGCATTCTCCAAAATGTGTTGGCTACACATCCACACCGCTCTTTGTATACCATAAAGACACAAAGAACATTGTAGCATAGTCATCATTTATTTATATATTCAGTATTAAACAAAAGTTGTGTTGCAATAAATACACTTCCTGTAAGTGCATAAAGTTTGTGTCTCTTTTGTCTTTGAGACAGAGTTATTGTGCACAATGAGTCAACCCCACCCAAACTATCCCTGATTGGGCCGCACTATGGCCAATTTTTCACAATTAACGGCCGGCACTGGAACGATCAGGATTTGATGCCAGACCCTGGGGTTCATCCACGTAATGGAACCCCGTGTCATAGCAGGATGAGCCACCCAGACCCCAAAAGGATCCAGTTAAAATCAAACCCTTCGGAGCACAGTTATAAAGTCAGGTAATATTATCCAAGTCCTTGGCCCAAAAGCACAAACAGGGTCCCAACACAGGCTTTCACCTTCAAAGCCCAACCAAATTCTCATTTTCTCCCATCCTCTGTGGAGATCCAGAGTGACTTACACAGCCTTATGCATTTTTTAAAAAGTAGTATCCATTTATACAGCTGGATATACAGAGAAGCAATTCAGATTAAGTACCTTGCTCAAGGGTACAACAGCAGTGTCCTACCTGGGAATCAAACCTGCAACCCTTGGATTACAAGCCCAGTTCCTTACCCATTATGCTACACTGCCACAGTGCAGTGTTTGAAATTTTAAATTAAGGCTTCACACTCAACCTGACATAAAGTAATTTCCAGACACTTTCCATTCAGTGCATTAATATGTGCTAATACTTCACTTTATGTGAAGATATTTTTTAAAATCATGACTCACCGCACTGTATAAACCTGACCCCGAAACAGGTCGCATCTGAGGTGATTATCCAAAGCCCTTTTGTGACTAAACTAATATCAGTGAGATGAAAGCCTAACGTGTATTTTAGGCTGCAGCCTGTCCTTTAACGCTTCGGCACACACTTCTCTTTCCATTCAAATAAAGCACATTTGAACTTGAGAGAGGGAGAGAAGGGTAGAGAGAGGAAAGAGATAAATAGAAAGAGAGGGACAAAAAGAGATAACACTCCCTCATTGGAGCCACAGTGGACTCCGGAGCATGAGACAGCTGCTTATATAACTGACTTTTAATTGCCCAACAACAACCATCGCATTTAGCAGCTGTTAGAGAAGCAGGCCTGCTTCTGTGTCATGTCCACCCCACCCCCACAAATGCCCCCTCCCATCCACATCAAAACTGCCGCTGCACAGTCTGACACCCTCTGCTATGTCCCCCAAGACTCCTACCGTGTTAGAGCCTTAGGGTAACATTGGGGGCCACACACTGCGGTGGATAAACACACACATCACTCAGTCAGCGCATCAACACACAAGAGAAACCACACAGGACATTCTCCACTATGCTGTCACCAGACAGCCACCCCAGGAAGTCACCACATTGGCTTCTGCAGTCTTTGTCAATGAAGCTCCTCCCAAACGTGCCCCAGCACTTTAACGGCAAATTAAAATGAACACTTGGCGATTTGCTTAGAAAACATCTACTGTAAGTGGCCACACATCTGGTGACAAAACAATGGTGCATGCACGCACACATACACACACACACACACACGCATGCATGCACGCACATACGCAAACACATATACACACACACAGTCACACATGTATTAACGCGCACACACACACTTGCATGTGAGGTTGAACCAAGCAAACATTTTGATTTGCCTTTGGTTCCTTAAATGTAAGTTAAAGTTAACCATATGAGTTTAAATTAAAAGGGTTGCCAGGTAGCACTCTCTTGCTGGACTCAGTCAAATTCAGAACTTGAGTCAGAATTGATCCCGAATGCACAGCTTGTTGCTGTTATGTAAACAACCGTTCTTTCCAACCCACTACAACCACTTATTCCACTCAGACCATGAATCGCAATAAAAAAAAATCACTACCTGACCCTACTACCGAATGGATAACAGAAAGCTATCAGTCAGAGCCAAAATGGATCCTGCACTGCACTCCCATTTTGACTATAATATAATGAGCATCTGGCTACACAGCAAACATTGCCTGTTAACACCTGTGATGCTGATGCAAGGAGAAGAGGAGGAAACTGTCAGTGAGCACGTGTAGTATAGCTTTCGCCTGTTGCCTGGTAACTGTTGGCTTTCCAAAAACGCACTGTTCTTTGAGATGTGGTGAGTAGAGAGGAGAGGAGGAGGAGGAGAAGAAATGAAAAAAGAAGACATAGCAGACAAGATGTGATAAAGAAAGAGGGCAATAAAGCACTAGAAGAAGAGAATAGGACGAGAGGACGAGAGGATAGAATCTGAGGGAAGAGCAGAAGAGTGAGACCTCCAGAAAAGGAGAGAAGAGAGAAGAGGAGAGTAGAAGAGAGTAGAGGAGAGGAGAGGAGAGGAGAGGAACTGGACAGAGTTTAGCAGCTGACCAAGCAGCAGGTCAGCATAACAGTCAGACAGAAATATGACTATAACACAAATCTGGGAACAGGAGCGAAAGTACACGCAACAGGTCAGTCGCCCCTATTTTTAGCCCGTATGCTCTGTATGACGGCCACAGTCACAAAAACAAGAAGTCATGAAATGATCTGCACTGCAGGTGATCAAATGTCACCCCACAAACTGATATCAAAAATACATCTGATATCAAACGTGATGCAAGGTCCAGCAGAGCCTGATATCAAACATGCTGCATCAGAGTCTGATATCAAACGTACTTCATGGCCCATCAAATTCTGATATCAAACATACTGCATGGCCCATCAGAACCTGATATCAAACATAGTGCATGGCCCATCAGAGTCTGATATCAAACATACTGCATGGCCCATCAGAGTCTGATATCAAACATACTGCATGGCCCATCACAGTCTGATATCAAACGTACTGCATGGCCCATCAGAGCCTGATATCAAACATACTGCATGGCCCATCAGAGTCTGATATCAAACATACTGCATGGCCCATCAGAGCCTGATATCAGACATGCTGCATGGCCCATCAGAGCCTGATATCAAACATACTGCATGGCCCATCAGAGTCTGATATCAAACATACTGCATGGCCCAACAGAGCCTGATATCAAACATACTGCATGGTCCAGCAGAGCCTGATATCAAACATACTGCATGGTCCAGCAGAGCCTGATATCAGACATACTGCATGGCCCATCAGAGTCTGATATCAAACATATTGCATGGCCCATCAGAGCCTGATATCAGACATGCTGCATGGCCCATCAGAGCCTGATATCAAATATACTGCATGGCTCATCAGAGTCTGATATCAAACATACTGCATGGCCCATCAGAGCCTGATATCAGACATGCTGCATGGCCCATCAAGAGCCTGATATCAAACATACTGCATGGCCCATCAGAGTCTGATATCAAACACACTGCATGGCCCATCAGAGCCTGATATCAAATGTGCTGCATGGCCCATCAGAGCCTGTTATCAAATGTGCTGCATGGCTCATCAGAATCTGATATCAAACATAGTGCATGGCCCATCAGAGCCTGATATCAGACATACTGCATGGCCCATCAGAACCTGATATCAAACATAGTGCATGGCCCATCAGAGTCTGATATCAAACATACTGCATGGCCCATCAGAGTCTGATATCAAACATACTGCATGGCCCATCAGAGCCTGATATCAAACATACTGCATGGCCCAGCAGAGCCTGATATCAAACATACTGCATGGTCCAGCAGAGCCTGATATCAGACATATTGCATGGCCGATCAGAATCTGATATCAAACATACTGCATGGCCCATCAGAGCCTGATATCAAACATACTCCATGGCCCATCAGAGTCTGATATCAAACACACTGCATGGCCCATCAGAGCCTGATATCAAATATGCTGCATGGCCCATCAGTGCCTGATATCAAATGTGCTGCATGGCTCATCAGAGTCTGATATCAAACATAGTGCATGGCCCATCAGAGCCTGGTATCAAACATACTGCATGGCCCATCAGAGTCTGATATCAAACATACTGCATGGCCCATCAGAGCCTGATATCAAACATACTGCATGGTCCAGCAGAGCCTGATATCAAACATACTGCGTGGTCCAGCAGAGCCTGATATCAAACATACTGCATGGTCTAGCAGAGCCTGATATCAGACATACTGCATGGCCCATCAGAGCCTGATATCAAATGTGCTGCATGGCCCGTCAGAGCCTGATATCAAATGTGTTGCATGGCCCATCAGAGTCTGATATCAAACATACTGCATGGCCCATCAGAGCCTGATATCAAACGTGCTGCATGGCCCATCAGAGCCTGATATCAGACAAATGCAAAATTCAGACATGGAGAAAAGTGAAAATCGGCCTGTGACACAGAGAGGCCAAGCTAACGGCGTGGGCCGGACTCCTTCCCTCCTGTTCCCGCGGCGACACAGGGCTTGAGGCTCGGGAAGGACAGGCAGAGAGAGGAGGGAGGTAGGGAGGGATAAGGCAGAAAGAAAGAGAGCAAGGGGCCAGTGGGAACAGCGCTGAAGCGAGTGATTAAAGCAGTCAGCAAGAGATGAGCAGAGCGCGGCGGAATAGGAAATGAACAGTGAGTCCCGGCGGAACTCTGACTGCGGAGAGAGAACGCAGGGCTCACTCCCTCACGTGTGGACACGTGTGACAGCCCGCGCCGGTGTGTGAGAGGGCTCAGTGTCTGCACGTGTGTGAGTCTGTGTGTGTCCACGCGTGTGTGTGTGTGTGTGTGTGTGTGTGGGAGAATGTGCAAATGCATATGTGTGTGTGTGTGTGTGTGTGTGTGTGTGGGGGAGAATGTGCAAATGCATATGTGTGTGTGTGTGTGTGTGTGCGTGTGTGCAAATGCATATGTGTGCGTGTGTGTGTGTGTGTGTGTGTGTGTGTGTGTGGGAGTATGTGCAAATGCATATGTGTGTGTGTGTGTGTGTGGGAGTATATGCAAATGCATGTGTGTGTGTGTGTGTGTGTGTGTGTGTGTCTGTGTGGGAGTATGTGCAAATGCATATATGTGTGTGTGTGTGTGTGTGTGTGTGTGTATGTGCAAATGCATATGTGTGTGTGTGTGTGTGTGTGTGTATGTGCAAATGCATATATGTGTGTGTGTGTGTGTGTGTGTATGTGCAAATGCATATGTGTGTGTGTGTCGGCATATTTGAGAGAGAGAGGCTGAGTATGACCATGTGTATAATGAATACGGTTATTTTTATTTGGATGGACTGATTGTAATTGCCTTTTGAACAGCACAGATAGGGAGAGACACAGCTAAGGGAACATACTGCTCACCAGGGGGACAAAGAGGAGGTCAGTCACATACAGGTAGGATAGGTGTGTGTGTGTGTGTGTGTGTGTGTGTGTGTGTATGTGTGAGTGTGAGTGTGAGCGTGTGCGTGTGCGTGTGTGTGTGTGTGTGTGTGTACGTGCAGGCATCCATTTGTGTGTACAAGTAATTTAACTCCTACCCTCAGCCCACCCATAATTACAGAGGAAAGTGGGGAGGTGTAGCTATGGTAACAAAGCCCGGAAAGCCACGGTCTTAATTAGTGTCTCGGAACATCACTGAGGCCAGTCCAGAATAGCAACCTTTGACACCCAAACACACTGGAACACAGGCATTAAATACAAACAACACCCACTGTGCACAAAGCTAACACACCTCCGCAGTCACGCATCCTCCCACACACGGTCACGCATGCTAGCGGAGGGGTGATCGTGCAGCAGCGACAGCCCGGGGACGGCCCAGCATCGGCCCAGAATCAGCTAGGTGTCAGGGCCTCTCTGGCACCTGCCCCTGCACTGCCAGCCTGTCTCTGGCCCCCTCACTACCCCTATCCTGGTTGACTGCTCCCCTTACACAGTGCTGCAGGGTGCACTGCCCAGGACCGCTGGCCCAAAAATCCCCTCCCTGCTGCTGACAATACAGAGGCGACTGGGACAGTCCCACGCCAGGATGCTGATCTCCCACCTCATAATTTTTTACTATCCATCCATCCTTCCTCCCCCCTTCTGAAGTCCCGTTCTCTTTTTTCTCTGTGGAGTGTAAAGCTGGCCGGGCCGCAGTGTTCTGCATCAGTAGACCGCTCTACAGCTCACCGGGTCGCACTTTCATCAATGACACTTTCCCGACAGACTATCCATATCTGCACAGATCTCTCCATCAATTCTTCCCCAGCCTGAGTTTAGAGGGGTGAGGTTCAGTGTGAGGAATGAGTGACTTGTTTGTGCGGTGTGTCTGAGTTTAGAGGGGTGAGGTTCAGTGTGAGGAATGAGTGACTTGTTTGTGCGGTGTGTCTGAGTTTAGAGGGGTGAGGCTCAGTGAGAGGAATGAGTGACTTGTTTGTGCGGTGTGTCTGAGTTTAGAGGCTCAGTATGAGGAATGAGTGACTTGTTTGTGCGGTGTGTCTGAGTTTAGAGGCTCAGTCTGGGGAATGAGTGACTTGTTTGTGCGGTGTGTCTGAGTTTAGAGGCTCAGTCTGGGGAATGAGTGACTTGTTTGTGCGGTGTGTTTTAGTTTAGAGGCTCAGTGTGGGGAATGAGTGACTTGTTTGTGCGGTGTGTCTGAGTTTAGAGGCTCAGTCTGGGGAATGAGTGACTTGTTTGTGCGGTGTGTTTTAGTTTAGAGGCTCAGTGTGGGGAATGAGTGACTTGTTTGTACGGCGTGTTTGAGTTTAGAGGGGTGGGGCTCAGTGTGAGGAATGAGCAACTTATTTGTGCGGTGTGTCGGAGTTTAGAGGCGGCGTGTGGCTCAGTATCAAATCAAATCAATCTTTATTTATATAGCTCATTTCACAACTAGTTGTCACAATGCACTTCACAGCAAAACCCAGCCTAAACCCCCACAGGAGCAAGCCAAAGGCAACAGTGGCAAGGGAAAACTCCCTGGTGTAACTAGGAAGAAACCTTGGGAGGAACCAGACTCAAGGGGGGAACCCATCCTCCTCTGGTCGGCTCAGGGTCTAGGTCTTAATGACCAGCATGGTCAAAGCAGCCAATGTCCATGTTAATAGAATCTGCAGCAGCTAGATGACAGTCCAGATGTGGCGGCAATGATGGTGGGGAACCGGGCGCCGATGGCGGCGGTAGCAGCGGGCAGCGGTGGTGAGGAGGGGAGGGGCAAGCGGCAACGGAGAGGAAGCCGGACAGTATGAGGAATGAGTGACTTGTTTGTGCGGTGTGTCTGAGTTTCGAGGCTCAGTATGAGGAATGAGTGACTTGTTTGTGCGGTGTGTCTGAGTTTCGAGGCTCAGTATGGGGAATGAGTGACTCATTAGTGCGGTGTGCCTGGCAGAAATGCATTATTCATTATTTTGTCAGAATCGTGCTGTAATGGAGCAGGGTCTGACTTGTTGCAGTCTTGCACAGGGTGTGATGAACACGGCTGATAACACCGCCGCGCTCCTTCCTCCAATAATCCACTCTGTCTGTACCTGGGGGGTCTGACGGTATTAGACACCCTGACAGACTCTCACTCTCACACACACCCACACACATATAAACAAGCCTGCGTGCACAAGCATGTAGTAACACACACACACTCCCTCTCACTCTCTCACACACGAATGCAGCCAGCAGTAATGGAATGGCCAAACCTACATGGTCCACTGAAGCTTCTCACTCTTGATGGAGTTGTACAATGCCTGCAGAGCAAGAGAAAAAGTGAACAGTTAGATATCCTGTACACAACCAACAACAGAACTTTGTACATGGTCTGTGTGTGCGTGTGTGCGTGTGTGCGTGTGTATGTTGCATATGGATCATCCCCATAAAGGATCTCACAAATGTCATGGGAGCCTGCTGTTAATTGCAGGTCTTCGCACAAGGAAAAATAAACTAGACTAGAATGATAACTGTAGGATCAAATTTCAAATGTCCCTGTCCTAATTCTGAATTAATTTCCATTTTATTTTTGGTTTTTAATAAGGACACATCACTGTTTTGGGTGATTTCATTTAATCACCCAACTTAATACACCGTAATTGCAAATGCAAACTGTTAAGGACTTAACCTACTATCTTCTGCATAGAAAAACAACGGTTGCAAAGAAAAGGCTGTGTATTGCATTCTCACAAAGAGCTATTGATAACTGGGCTTGAATGTGCAGATCTTAAGCCTCAGAAGAGACTAAATCTGGTGTGACAGCCATGAGATTGGTACATTTCCATCTAAATCCAGCCCTGGGGGACAATGTGCAAGTCAAACACCATATCGGCAGCCCATTTAGCCACAGGATGAGCGTTCAACTGGAAACTGGCAACACGTTTCAACCGACTGCAAGGCTACGATACGATACACTTTGTCCCCGTGGGGAAACTTGTCTTGGACTCTCAGTACCGCTGTTCCACAGTGATTACACATATAACACATTAAAATAGAAAATATTGCTTCAATACAAGCAGCATCAGATAACAGATTCAATACAGCAACACAATACATCAACACATTAACGTCAACACAATACATCATTTAGCCACAATACTGGCAACACGTCCCAAACCACCGCAAGGGAGCTGGTTCAACCGAGAGGATGCGAGCTCTCCTGCCTGACGACAGTCGCTTCTAAGACTTGGCGGACCGTCGTAACCTCACAGCGGACTTGAGCCTACAGTCTTCTGGTTACAAAGCCCAGTTCTCTGGACACGACCTCAACACTGTTGCCCGGACAGAGACCAGACAACACAACTAGTGAAAACCCATACACTTCAATAGCATATATCTTCCGATATCTGAAAATGCCAATAATTGACATATTTTCCATGTATTTTGAAGAGTTCCAATATATTACTCAGATTTTTGATAATATGCTTTATTTGAATACATTTCAGTATATTCAATTTCCGTTAAGGATCATCAACGCCAGAGGCTCAAACCTGTGCCCCAGATATAGGGTTGTATAGACTAGAGCCTCTCTCATTCACTCACTTCCGTCTCAGTGCTGTGAGCGCACACAGATCCTCTGTCTGGCCATTAAAAAAGAAAGGAAGCCGCAAATGCTCAAAATATGACCAAAATATGACCTTCAGGAGGTAATTTAAAGCCTCCTTTTACTCCATGACAAACTTGAAACTAAATATAACATATAGTACATAATCAATCATATTAAATCGGTGACAGGCACAGGAAAGGTTTTACAGTTACGGTCAGCGGTGGTATCTTAGAAAGTACCAGAAATCAGAAAGTAATGGAACATTGGCAGCGATGTGGCGGTGGTAGTGAAGAGAAGAATGGATGGAACAGTATTAAGAGCGTTCATTCATTTAAAAAAAGGAAACAGACAATGAGTACCAGCGCGTGAATGAGAGGGAGGTTAAAGCGGGTTTTAGCGGCTCGTTCTTTCCCGCCTCTGTACGACAGCTCAAAGTGAAGCTGGTGAAGCGTGGCTGTAAACGTGAGCGGCGACTGGTTCTCCGCGGCGTCCGGGGTCACATTCACGGTCATGGTTACGGTGGCGCTGGCGTACCTTTTTCTTGCGGGCCTGCGGGTGGTTCTGCCCGTCCTGTGCCTTGCCCAGCAGGTCGGGGAACGCCAGGGGCTTGAGGGAGCGCGAGCGGGGGGTCCGGGGGTAGCGGAAGGGGTCCACGGCCCGAAATTCGCGGCCGTAGCGGACGGAGCAGAGGGAGCGGGAGCGGAGGCGCCCCGAGGAGTGCAGGCTGTTCACCCCGATCATGGCGACGGAGCGGGACGGGACAGGATGGGGGGCTGGCCCGGGTTTCAGACGATTCACAGGCACGGGGGCTGTACCACAGTGGCTCTGTACAACTCCGCTCCCCGCCTGCTTTCCCGAAATCTGCCGCTCTGGGGCAGCGAAGCCTCGTCCCTCTCCGGTGCAGGTGCTAAACGGTGACTCAGAGGTGACCGTAGGCCGTTAAATGTTTAGCGGGATGGCGGTAAATCCAGGTGTTGACAGAAGGAGGGGCTGGCAGAGGAGCTCTGGGACTCAGGACGAAGCCCTGGAGACTCACGCGGGGCTAAGAGGCCGAACAGCAGGACTCAAGCGGCTCAATAATGAAGCGCAGTGTATTTATAATGCATGTAAAACAGCCCCACGCGAGTGAAGATGTCTCCGTCCGTATCCTGGAGCAGCGGTATGTCCGTGATTGAAGCGAAAGGGACTTTTTTCCCTCACAAATAACTGCTGTTATGATCCACCAACCTGTTCACACAAAGGTAGCCTGTGTGATCAAATATAATTATCTCTAATGGTCCAATTTTCCGTCTCTAGATTAACCCAGATTCCCGAGGTCCGTCGCCTAACTACAGGAATGTGACAGTACGGGGTGAGTTGTCCTCTCTCGCTCTCGCTCTCTCACTCACTCTCTCCCTCTCTCTCCTCTTCCCTCTCGTCTACCTCTCTCGCTTTCTCCCTTTCCTTCCCTTCCCTCTATGGTCCGGACTCACTGCGCACGCACACAGGTACACAGGACCACAGATGTTGGGCTACACCTGTACGCAGGTGTGAAAGGACAGTCCACAGCCCAAAGCAGCTGTGAAGAGGTGTGAGTAAACACACACACACACACGCTGGAGGACAAACGCACGCGAGCAGTCGGAAGGAAGGGACAGCCTTTGGCGGACTCACAGCCCGGGATTCCAAAATCCCCTACAATGTTGCATCATGTCACTCAGTGAAAATACACAGAGAGACTGGCAAGAATTTCACAATAAATTTTTTCAAATGAAAAACCGGAGGAATACAGTGGTTAAAGCTGGGCTGGTAGGTTAGGAAACGCAGGTTATCCTGTTGCCCGCTGCTCGCGAGGGACGCTCTCGCTCAGAGTGAAGAATCTGACGGAAACTTCCGTCTTTCTCCCCAATTCCACAGATCCCACAAAGTCTCTTCGGAGGAGAGGTAATCCTCCTTTTTGTCGTCCGCTGGTTTCTGCTCCTCGCACATCAGTGTCTTGCCTTTTTATTAAACAGAGGGACAAAGACCCTCTGTGTTGTGGTCACGGTCACGGTCACGGTCCAGTCTCAGTGCGGTTGCAGGACCCTTTCCCCCTAGTCTCCCTCTGACAGCCGCTGTCTCTTTACTGCAGATGAGAACTGTCTGAATCAGAGCGAGAGAGACCTTATGGGGGCTGAGTGCTCTCTCTCTCTCTCTCTCTCTCTCTCTCTCTCTCTCTCTGTGCGTATTGCTCAACCCCCCCCCCCCTCTCTCTCTCTCTCTCGCGCACTCCCTTCCTCTCACTACCGCCCTCTCCCTACCTCTCTCTCTCTCTCTCTCTGCGTATCGCTCAACCCCCCCTTCTCTCTCTTGCGCACTCCCTTCCTCTCTCACTACCGCCCTCTCCCTACCTCTCTCTCTCTCTCTCTCTGCGTATCGCTCAACCCCCCCCTCTCTCTCTTGCGCACTCCCTTCCTCTCTCACTACCGCCCTCTCCCTACCTCTCTCTCTCTCTCTGCGTATCGCTCAACCGCCCCCCCCCTCTCTCTCTTGCACACTCCCTTCCTCTCTCTCCCTCTCTCGCTACCTCCATCTCCCTCCCTCTCTCACTCTCTCTGTGTGCGTATCGCTCACCCCCCCTCTCTCTCTCTCTCTCTCTCTCTCTGAACAGCCAATCAGGGCCTCCCTCACTTGCCCGGTCCCTCTCCCTTCATTAGCATTCAGCGCTAGCCTCTTTGCTGAGGTAGGAGAGAGAGGTACGGAGGCAGAGAGGAGAAAAGACGAATGTACCCGCAGAGGGAGAGCCGCAAGTTTAAAAACAGCCTTCGAACAGCACCGATTCAACTGACACACGCCTGAACGTACGCCTCACACTGGAATGTTCAACATGCATGACTCCTGCAACCAAAATAAATAACACATCGCAGGCTAATATGTTCAACAGTCATGCTTCAAGCTACAGGGAAAAAAACACAACACGCCACAAACTGGCATGTTCAACATACGTGTATAACGGACTCCAGAGATGTGAGTTAGCACGTGAGCATCCGCAGGGGGCTGTGACACAACTCCTTGTGAAGCAGTAAGAATATGATCAGTTCCCTAAGCTGTGGACCACTGGTCTTTAGCTTAGCGGGCTAATCGTATTTTGTGTTGTGTGGAGCAGGCTCAGTTCAACATGACAAGACAACATACCATGTTCAACATACATGACTCATGCTATCAAAAAAGAAAAGCACATCACATTGGCATGTTCAACATATGTGACTCATGCTATTGAAATAAATAACATGTCACACTGGCATGTTCAACAAACAGGTAGTTAATAAAAAAATTTAAAAAACAACGTAAAATCCCTTCATAGGGTCTTCGAAGAAGGTCTCCCATCCAAGTCCTAACTAAGGCCACAACTGCTTAGCTTCAACAGTTTGACATGACAGGGTTTTTTTATTGACATAAAAGCTCAATTGGGCTGAGATTGGGAGGCTCATAAGACCGTATAATTATAATAGATGATGTCAGAGTTATTCTCCTGAAACCATGAGAAAACCACTCATGCTCTTTGGTCATGAAACGCCCTAAAGGAAAACATGCTTTAACATGTGGTGAATATGATCACTCTGCACCAGTGGTCCCCAACCCTGTTCCTGAAGATCTACCGTCCTGTATGGTTTTCATTTCAACCAAAATTTGGCACACCTGATTCTACTAATCAGCAGCTCAACGAGATCTCTAGCTGTTGAATGAGGTGCGCTTTGTTAGGGCTGGAGGATGGTAGATCTCCAGGGACAGGGTTGGGGACCACTGCTCTACACCATAAAGAGACCGTTGACATTAGCCTTGCCTTCTAAGCATACGAGTGCTCCCAAACATGCCAGGAAAATGCACCCCACACCATTGCACAACCAGTGCATGATTCCTAATGCCAAAATCAATTAAACACAAAAAAGACAGACTTGGTTTGAAGCACATTACTTATCACACAAGTTTACATGCTAGTCCAATGCCCTGGGCTATAGTCTGCCTAACAAGTATGGTTATTTGCCATATTATGTCCCTATTACCATTTAGCCTCACTATACCAACTCACCCCAGGCCAGCCAGCAGAGGATCCCCCCCCCCCCCCCACCCTCTAAGCATGGTTCCTTCATACTGGGTTTTTTTTCTTCCCACTGGGGGGGTTCTTTTTTTGTTGTGTTTTATTTTTTATTTTTTTTGGGGGGGGGGGGGGGGCGGTTCAGGCTCAACCTTTTCCAAATTTTTCATTGTCCTATTTTTCTGTAAAGTATCTCTGAGACGGTGTCTCTATAAAAAGTACTACATAAATAACATTGAATTGAATAATGTTGCATTCATCACAAAACAGCAGAGACGAGGAATAAAATATACAGCATGTATGTGTACACGGGGATCATTCAAGACCTTGGGGGGGGGAAAGAGGATTGAATAATTGACTTATTGATTTGCTGCTCTTTATAAAACACGAAGGTGTTTGCTAGCATGTTTTTTTTAATGAGCAAGTCACTCACAAAAACAATTTATCAATCACATGTTGGGACTAGCATGACAGCTTAATCGCCAACATGTTGGACTTAACCAATTTTGTGGAGAATGTTTTATGAAGAATTCCAACAATGTTTTACATTCTGAATGTTTTGCGAAGAATATTGCAAACAACCAGGGGTGGGGTAGGGAGCTCAGCCCTGGCAATCGAAGACTTATTCTGTCTGTTTGTCTGTCTGTGCCCCAATGCCCCCCCCAACCAAAATCCTAAATCCCACCGCTTTACTGAGGCATGTGCCCAACTTGCCTCCCTCAAATGTTACCTGGGGGTCTCTTGGCCACGCCTTCACACGCTGTTGCTAAGGAGGGGGGAAGGCCCCTGGAGAGCAGGAAGGGGCTGTCTAGTACACGGGTGTAGGAGAGAGAGAGGGAGCCTCAGGACGTGCACTGAGGTTATATATAAAAGCTGCTAGACAGATGTCAGGAACAGCTCAAATCAAAAGGGCAACTGGTGGTCCACTCTGGGTTTACAGTGGAACACGGTTGTGTCAGTGTTTTCGCCCTGGGGAAGGCCCAGGAGACCGCGGAGCAAAGAGCGAAAACTCTACTGCATCGGCCGCAAGACCCTCTACTCCTCTGTTCCTGTATACAGGCCAGGCCTGAATTTTTATAGTCAAAAAGCGAGTCATGTACACACACAAATAACCAAATAATCATCTAGCCACTGTTTATTTCTAATTACATTAACCAACTGCAGCATGCATATCCAAGCGCAACATTTATATTTAATATTGGTTGTCTGGAACGTGTAATGTTAAAAAAACATCCCCACAGTGAAAATGAATAAATGTTAGCGAGTAAGTGTAATTACTACAATGTGCACTTAACAGTATGTTTACATTTGCATACCCTGCATAATAATAATTTTTGGAAAACACTTCATGTTAACAGGGAGACTGGAATTTTTGGAGTTTCACAGAGTTTGGTGTGGGGGTTTCACCTTCCACCAAAATGAAGGTGTTAAATAATTAAGTATTCCTTGAATTATACCCAGCACGGAAAATGATATGCTTTAAAAAAAATAATAAAAATTTTCCGCTAAAATATTCTGTTAAAATCCCCGGCCCTCTCAACCACGCGGCAAGAGACGCTATTAGCTCCCCATGCTAATGAGTCAAGCTGGGGGGAAAAACCCAGACTCCTGTCCTCACTGGAGGTGATGATGTCATCAGTATTAGCCAGCAAGAGCTGTTTTCCTTTGCTCTCCTAAGATGTACAACACTAGCGTCATAGTTCACCGAAGTGACGGTTGAAGCCGTATCTGTGGGTTCCAGCTATTAAAACCAAAGCCAGACAGACAAATAATATGGCTGTCATGCTGATACTGTGAACAAAAATGCACGTCACAACCAAATGTCGCCCTACTCCCTACTTGGCCATGTTATTGTGTGAGTGTTTACAACATGCATCGGATTGGAATGTTTCAGCTTGAATGCGCCGGGAGGAGAAAGAATGATCAATGTTAAGTATACGGAGTAGAGTATCTGGTGCGTTTATAGAATCTGTGCCTCTAGCTTCTTTCTCTGAGCCACGGGGCCTATGGCCACCTCCTTCCCGTCCATCCGACCGACCCCTGACCTCTGACAGAACTCACCGTACGGCGGGAGGCCCTGAGCATTTATTAGCATCCTAATCATGGCGGTATCCACACAGGAGGACAGCAGCTTACCTGCTACCACAAAAGCCTCCTTTACTGGCACTTGATCTGCAGCACTGCGGTACAGCAGCCCAGTCAGGGCCCTGGGAACTGGGAACTGGAATATACTGCAATATATTATCAATATATTGCAACATTTTGCCACTTTTAGATATAAAAACAAATTACTGTGAAATATATGTAGTATTGTAGTGTCCATAAAGTTGGCATACCATATATTGTAGTATATTCCTCTAATAAAATAAAATAAAAAAAAATAAAAAAGATATTCCTCTAATATTTTTAAAATATATTCTAAATATATTTCTCTAAAAGATTTTTTTTAATTTATTTTAACCTACAGTGAGCACCATAATTCATTGGACAGGGACACATTTTTTGTTATTTTGGTTCTGTACTCTAGCACTTTGATTTTGAAAGGATACAATGACAATGAGGTTGAAGTGCAGACTGTCGGCTTTAATTTGAGGGTATTTTCATCCATTTCGGATGAACCGTTTAGAAATTATAGAACTTTTTGACAGTTTAACATAATGTAGAATGAAGTAATCATTTTTAATATTTGGTTCCATAACCTTTGCATGCCATGACTTCCTGATGTCTGTGACCAAACAATATCAAAAGACTCCTGATATCTTATTTTCTGGTACTCTTACAAGCGATACTATAACTTCTCTGCATTTGAATGGATCTCTATGGGAATTGGGTGGTGGGACTAGATTTAGCTGGAAATTACACTGGAACAGTATGGAACACATACACTGCCTGGCCAAAAAGAAAGTCGCACCCGTCATGCATAGTGCCCACTGTACAAGCCTCTGGAGGCAGTGTTATGATCTGGGGTTGCTTCAATTGGTCAGGTCTAGGCTCAGCAAAGTTATGCAGCAATAAAATGAAGTCAGCTGAGTACCTGAATGTACTGAATGACCAGGTTATCCCATCTATAGGCATATTCCAGGACGACAATGCCAAGATTCATCGGGCTCAAATTGTGGTTCAGGGAGCATGAGGAATCATTTTCACACATGAATTGGCCACCTGAGTCCTGACCTTAACCCCATTGAAAGTCTTTGGGATGTGCTGGAGAAGACTTTACAGAGTGGTTCGACTCTCCCATCGTCAATACAAGATCTCGGCCAAAAATTAATGTAACTCTGGACGGAAATAAATGATGTGACGTTGCATAAGGTTGTCGAAACAATGCCATGACAAATGTGCACCGTAATCAAAACTAAAGGCGGTCCAACAAAATATTAGTGTGCGACTTTTTTTTTGGCCAGGCAGTGTAGTTGGCTAAATGTCATCAATGGTCTAATGTATAAAACAAGCCTTAAACCATCACTCTACTGCCAGATATGCAGTAGATTTGGATGGATCGCTTGAAGGGTTGTTTCTCCTGATGTATTTTTTCATAGAGTTCAATAGGAAAAATAAGACAGGAGAAACGACCCTTAGGGCTCTATTTTAATAAACCAAACGCAATGGTGAACACAAGAGTAAGCGCTTGGCGGTATCGCTCTGAGGGCGTGTCGGCGAGAAATTTGGTAATTTCATGACGGCAATCTTGGCGCATCTGATGGCGGTATTGCTAAAAGGCTGGGTTTAAATGTCCAAGGTGTGTCTCTATGGTAGCCAATCAAATTGTTGTTCTCATGCTTTAAAAAAAGCCAGTTGGAACGCAATTGCTCCATGCAATTTCATAATGAGCAACCCAAACGCACTGGACCGTCAACGACAAGAGCGATTTTCCGCACAGGAATCAGACATACTTGCAACAGAAGTACAGGCTAGGACTGTAGTAATTTATGGATCACAATCCACACCACCTCGTCTCCCAGAATTTCGGAAGGCACGGGAGGAGGTGGCGAATGCATTAATTAGCCTACATTAGGTGATGTAGGCATAATTATGATTCAAATGGTAGGCTTATGATTCAACTGTGTCAATGTGTAATTTATATATTATAGGCTATTGGCCTACATGATCGCAAGTTTCTTGTAAGCTGTCCTGTTTTATTCTAGTAGTTTAAATTAAAATTAATTAATTAATAATAATTATAGGCTATTTGTTCATTAAATGGAAGTGTAATGTTGGCATCACCTATAGACACTACATAGAACTACATGACTAATAAATTGCCAAATTGCCAGAGTCTATTGCGTTGCCGCTAAGAGGTGGTTCCAGCTGATCATAACGCAATGGGTTTTCGTTGGTTCAAATTATCACTGAGCAGAAAGTATTTTAGAACACGCACCAGACAGCGCCACCCATCCCACTGCAGCGCAAGCGAAAGGATGTTATGTTGAGAATTTGTTGATCCTAGCGGTATTGCTGAGAAACGCCATAGCGCCAGTTTTAAGACGTTGATGCTGTCAACAAGCTTGCGTTTGACTATACCGTCCCCTTGCGCTGGTTTGAAAATAGAGCCCTTAAAGTGATCCATCCATATCTACTGCACATCTGGCAGCAGAGTGATGGTTTGAGGCTCATTTGATACCTCAGACCCTTCATGATTTACAGCCATTTCGCCAACCATGTATTCCATACCATTCCAGCATAATTTACAACTTAATCTAGTCCCAACTCCCCAATTCCCATAGAGATCCATTCAAATGCAGAGAGATTATAGTATCGCTTGTCTAAAAATAAGATATCAATAGTCATGTTGTTGGGTCACAGACATCAGGAAGTCATGACTTGCAAAGGATATGCAACCAAATACTAAATATGATAACTTTATTAAAGTTTATGTTAATTTGTCCAATTAATTTTGGTCCCCTAAAATGAGGGGGGGGGGGGGGACTCTGTATAAAAATGGCTACAATTGCTACACCATTCACCCTATATGGACATAAAAACCCTCATGTTAAAGCTGAAAGTCTGCACTTTAACCTCATAGTCACTGTTCCACTTCAAATTCAATGTGCTGGAGTACAGAGCCAAAACAACAAAAATTGTGTCACTGTCCAAATACTTATGGACCTGACGGTATATTGGTCAAAACTTCGAACAGCCTTCCTCCTTCTCCCCAACTTGTAGCTCAGTTACAAACCAATCTCTCATAGTTATAGGAGCATATCAGTTATCAAGCATGTTGACACGACAACATTATGCTGATTATGGTGACATGACAAATTGCAAATCAGATGGTGTAAGTCACCCCCACGTCACCCCAATAAAACAGGAGAGATTTAGTCATTCAGGACAACAGCTCAACCTTCCAGCTTCAACACCACAGCAAATTAACTGGAAGTTTATCAGCCCCATATAAAACCGTAATTAGAAATTGACAATGCAGTTTGACACCAGCCAAAAAACAAGGCAATTAAGACGCTTTCAAATCAAACTACCTGCCGAGTCTCCCGTCAATGTGACTACGTCCAACTGCTTTCCAGAGTGAGAATGAGACAAAGAGAGTGAGCATGAGAGGACTACACCGCAAGAAAGAGAAAGAGGAAACGATAGAGTGAAAAGAAGGGGGGGGGGGGGGGGCCTGGAGGGAACAGGTGGGTATAAGAGTAGACAAGAAACGGAGAACGCAACACCGAGGAAAAACACAGAAAGACTGAATTTATACGGACAGCGATGGTGTGAGTGTGGCAAGCAGAGAAAGAGATGAAGCAAGCGGAAGACGGGGGGAGAGAATGAGAAAGAAAAGTGTAAGCAAGAGCAAGGAGTGGGAGATAAAAGTGTTTAGAG
>CM056380.1:41216668-41229168 GCA_029718625.1 Synaphobranchus kaupii
GGGATAGAGAAAGAGAAAGTGGGAGAGAGACCAGGGGAAAGAGAGACAGAGAGAGTGAGAGAAAGTACACTGTGCAGTCCTAACATCTCTAGTGTTTATCACACTTGCGGTAATGATATTTAAACCTAAGTAGCAGATCTTTTGGGGATGCTTTCCAAGCTCCTCACAATATTTCTGATGCAGAGAATGAGGCACCCTAAATAAAGGGTAGACTAAGACCTGTTGCACCAGTACTATCCTCCTTTCAACTCACTTATTATACAGCATGTGCCGTTTTTCATTGTAGAACACATACATTAAAGGTTGTATCAGCGATTTTGGGTGGAAACATAAATGATCACATTCATCTGATTTTTCCTCACGATCCGCTAGCTGCCCGCCCCATAAGCAGGCCGTCAAAAAACCGCGTCTCTGTAGGCAGCCTATGCTCCGAGATCGTACACAAAAACAATGGTACTACCAACTACTCAAAACCAAAATAAACAGTATTCCAACCAATCACAATGATCTGCACAAACGTGACGTCACTTCTGAAGCGAAATCCCAAACAAACATACTTATGAATAATTATGTTATGTTTTAAAAAATATTGTTCAAGCATCCAGAATTATAGCCACGTTAATAACGTTTGTAAGAAACCAAACCGTTTGTAAATCCGTCAAGATTTCAGCGAGATAAGAGTATTAGCGTTTGTGCAGATCATTGTGATTGGTTGAAATACTGTTTATTTTGGTTTTGAGTGGTTGGTAGTACCATTTGTTTTTGTGTACGATCTCGGAGCATAGGCTGCCTACAGAGACGCGTTTTTTTGACGGCCTGCTTATGGGGCGGGCAGCTAGCGGATCGTGAGGAAAAATCAGATGAATGTGATCATTTATGTTTCCACCCAAAATCGCTGATACAACCTTTAAATATATTACAGAGTTAATGGTATGCATTTTAATGAATGAAATGTCAAATGTCATGTCAGGTTTCAGTTATGTTTTCAGCAATTTCTGCAATGTTCAGACACCTATCAAAGTCAAAGTCATTTAAAGGAATGATCCCATAATATGCCTGCTGAGTACAGTAGCTGCTTATGATGGCTGTTCTAACTTTACCTCAGCAACACTGTGACTAATGCATGGACACTATTTTTATCCTGCATTCCTATAGCAGGAGTAAAGGCTGACCTGATCCCTACATTTATGGACACAAGAGGAGGCTCATCGCTGAATTCAAGAGCACACAAAGTTCTGAACTCAAAATGGTCACCAGTTCTCCAATAAGAGCTTAGTTTTACCTTTTATCTGCAAGCAAAAAAATTAAACAAAACAAGAAAACATTCCCGCTAATTCCACATACTGGGTATATTCAGGAGCACCAAAACATTTAAAAACAGAAACAGGACTAAATTTCCCAGACAAAACATTCAAAACATAACAGAATGTTCTGCTTACAGAATAAGCCCACTAACTCCAAGAGAACAGTGCCATCTTATGGTCGGCCAATGAACTCATCCGGTTTTGGGGCCCAAGATAACAGTCGAGATTCAGCCAACACTTGTGGTTAACTTTTTTGGGGAGGTTTTGTCCTTCTAAAAGTCAAAGTGTGGTGAGTTCAGACATCACCAAAACCAACTTGCCAAGCCACATACCTGTGGAGTGCTTACATTTATTTGTGAGTCCTTATTAATTTGTTTAAGGATGAATGTTCATGTAGTAAAGACAGAGACTCTGTTGTTTTCAAGACCAGGCTTGATATGGTGCTAGATACTATCTAGTTTGTCAATAAACGGTGAGCACTAGGTACCCTTTAGTGGTAGGAAAATGGCGAGCATTGTTGGGCTGAATGGCCTGTTCTCATCATTAAGTTACGTTACGTTATTACATCTTGTTGACTGAATCCAGGTAAGGGCCTCAGGGGTGGCGGAATTTGGAAACTGGCTGGCTTGGGCAAAGATGACCCCTCTGCAAAAGCAAATATGAAATACAAATACAAATGTCTATATAAAAAATTTAACTTGCCCTCTTCATTTCATAATTTTTTTAAGGTAAAATCCAATATCCACTCCTACACCACTAGAAACACGGAAAATAAAATAACCCTTTTTCTTAACCCATGAGCTTTTTTAGCATTTCTTTTGTTTGTAATGTATAATATATATGAATAAGGGAGGTAACTGGATTAGCCCTCTCTGGTTTCTTACCTACTCTGCACTGTCTTTGATATGTGTCCGCACTCAGGGTTTGTGTTTTGTTTTTTTATGTGTGCTAAACAATAAATGAAAAAATAACAAATAAAAGAGCAGCCCATCCTGGGGAGGAATCGGAGCCCCTGATTGGCCTCTGTCTGTGAAACACCAGGCAGACACCATCAATATCTGGCGCTAGAGCGGCCCCATGTGACACCTTCGCAGCATCGCAGAGACACAGCAGTGTTGGGGTCTATTCAAAGCAGTGGGAGGCGGGCCCGAGCCCTCTGGTACCATCCCCAGACACAGGGCGACAGTGAGGAAGAGAGATGGAACGGACTCGTGCGTAGGGACATACATCAGCGTATTTTCAGAAACCATGAAAGAGAATCTATCACCACACTCTGATGAGTCACTGTTGAAGTGTGTGTGTGTGTGTGTGTGTGTGTGTGTGTGTGTGTGTGTGTGTGTGTGTGTGTGTGTGTGTGTGTGTGTGTGTGTGTGTGTGTGTGTGTGTGTTTTGCCTGTGCAAGTACTCAGGGGACCAACCTGGTTAAATAAATAAAAGTAAAATAAAGCATTATAAATGTGCATTTGTGTGTGTATGTGTGTTCATATGTGTGTGCATGTGTGTGTTCTGTATGTGTTCACATGTGTGTGTGTGAGAGAAGGAGAGAGAGAGAGAGAGAGAGAGAGAGAGAGAGAGCCACTGACCTTGAGAAGGTCCTTGGGGAAGTCGTGTCCATTATTGAGTCCTTCCAGGTTCCCAATGAACTGCATGCAGGACATCCTCTTGCCAATGTTCTGGAGAGGAGAGCAGAGTGGGTCTTTACTCTACAGTACCAACACTACACCCTGAAGGTGGTTACAGTGTTTAAAGCAGGCAGCAGACACGTACGCGGACGGACAGTCCGCCGCATTGTCCGGGGACTTTTGCCTTTCATAGTCGAGCGTACCAACCCCCCCTTTGTAGACTACATTTCCCATAATTTTTGCAGGCAAATTGCAAACAACAATGGCACCCTTCATGGAAGAAGATTATGGTACGCAGAAGGTAAACTGGTAGGTGAAACGACAGGTCCGTGCAGACAGGTCTGTGTAGACACAAAAGACGACTGCTGCCTAGGCGGACATCCGTTTTGGGTTTTCTGCTATGATGTCATTTAGGTCCGTGCAGACCATGCGGACGTCCGTACGCATGCTTTTTTTTGGTGACTATGAATTCAGTCTACTCCCCTACACTCTACACACCACCACTACTACTCCCTCCAGCACAATCACAAGAGTCTACACCCTACACTATACACACCATCACTTCTATACCCTACCGTTTCATCACTACAGTCTACACCCTTCAATTTACAGAAACCTCACTTCAATGCTCTATAGTTTCCTGTTCTTTGCAATCAATTTCCACATATTTTACATGCATCTAGGGCATTTGGGGGGGGGGGGGGGGGGAGTCAAACCCGAAACCCCCCCTACCCCCTTGGCTCTGCTAGAGTTTACACCCAACACTCAACAGCAGAGCCCCACCCCACCCCACCCCACCCACCCACCCACCTGCCCCCCCCACAACCCCCATTTTCCTGCAGACTTACATGGCCGTGCAGGTCAGTGTTGAGCAGCATCAACGCGCAGGTTAGGGTGTGAACGCTGTCTGAAATAGAGACACGCCAGTCAGGTCAACAACGCACCACAAGAGCTGCTGTCTGTGGGAGCTTCCATGAGGGAAATAAAAGTTCAGTGTGCTAATGTGGCTGGGTATGGCTGAACCTCCATTCAGAGTTATTTAGCAAAAACAAAACCCATTTGCTGCTAATAGGTATGAGGTAATTCTAACTGTAAGCAGTCAGAGAAGCTCATGTGATCAGTACCCACATATGCCATGCACCCAGGCACATGCACAAACACTCACATGGTTATACACACACTCACATACATGCATGCCCATGCAGGCACATGCACAAACACTCACATGGATATACACACACTCACATACATGCATGCCCATGCAGGCACATGCACAAACACTCACATGGATATACACACACTCACATACATGCATGCCCATGCAGGCACATGCACAAACACTCACATCGATATACACACTCTCACATACATGCATGCCCATGCAGGCACATGCACAAACACTCACATGGATATACACACACTCACATACATGCATGCCCATGCAGGCACATGCACAAACACTCACAGGGATATACACACACTCACATACATGCATGCCCATGCAGGCACATGCACAAACACTCACATGGATATACACACACTCACATACATGCATGCCCATGCAGGCACATGCAAAAACACTCACATGGATATACACACACTCACATACATGCATGCCCATGCAGGCACATGCACAAACACTCACATGGATATACACACACTCACATACATGCATGCCCATGCAGGCACATGCACAAACACTCACATGGATATACACACACTCACATACATGCATGCCCATGCAGGCATATGCACAAACACTCACATGGTTATACACACACTCACATACATGCATGCCCATGCAGGCACATGCACAAACACTCACATGGATATATACACACACACACACACACACACACACATACATGCATGCCCATGCAGGCACATGCACAAACACTCACATGGATATACACACACTCACATACATGCATGCCCATGCAGGCACATGCACAAACACTCACATGGTTATACACACACTCAGATACATGCATGCTCATGCAGGCACATGCACAAACACTCACATGGATATACACACACTCACATACATGCATGCCCATGCAGGCACATGCACAAACACTCACATGGATATATACACACTCACATGGTTATACACACACTCACATACATGCATGCCCATGCAGGCACATGCACAAACACTCACATGGTTATACACACACTCACATACATGCATGCCCATGCAGGCACATGCACAAACACTCACATGGATATACACACACTCACATGGTTATACACACACTCACATACATGCATGCCCATGCAGGCACATGCACAAACACTCACATGGTTATACACACACTCACATACATGCATGCCCATGCAGGCACATGCACAAATATTCACATGGTTATACACACACTCACATACATGCATGCCCATGCAGGCACATGCAGAAACACTCACATGGATACACACACTCACATACATGCATGCCCATGCAGGCACATGCAGAAACCCTCACATGGTTACACACACTCACATACATGCATGCCCATGCAGGCACATGCACAAATAGTCACATGGTTATACACACACTCACATACATGCATGCCCATGCAGGCACATGCAGAAACACTCACATGGATACACACACTCACATACATGCATGCCCATGCAGGCACATGCAGAAACACTCACATGGTTACACACACTCACATACATGCATGCCCATGCAGGCACATGCACAAATACTCACATGGTTATACACACACTCACATACATGCATGCCCATGCAGGCACATGCACAAACACTCACATGGATATACACACTCACATACATGCATGCCCATGCAGGCACATACACAAACACTCACATGGATATACACACACTCACATACATGCATGCCCATGCAGGCACATGCACAAACACTCACATGGATATACACACACTCACATACATGCATGCCCATGCAGGCACATGCACAAACACTCACATGGATATACACACACTCACATACATGCATGCCCATGTAGGCACATGCGCAAACTCACATGGATATACACACACTCACATACATGCATGCCCATGCAGGCACATGCACAAACACTCACATGGTTATACACACACTCACATACATGCATGCCCATGCAGGCACATGCACAAATACTCACATGGTTATACACACACTCACATACATGCATGCCCATGCAGGCACATGCACAAACACTCACATGGATATACACACTCACATACATGCATGCCCATGCAGGCACATACACAAACACTCACATGGATATACACACACTCACATACATGCATGCCCATGCAGGCACATGCACAAACACTCACATGGATATACACACACTCACATACATGCATGCCCATGCAGGCACATGCACAAACACTCACATGGATATACACACACTCACATACATGCATGCCCATGCAGGCACATGCACAAACACTCACATGGATATGCACAAACACTCACATGGATATACACACACTCACATACATGCATGCCCATGCAGGCACATGCACAAACACTCACATGGATATGCACAAACACTCACATGGATATACACACACTCACATACATGCATGCCCATGCAGGCACATGCACAAACACTCACATGGATATACACACACTCACATACATGCATGCCCATGCAGGCACATGCACAAACACTCACATGGATATGCACAAACACTCACATGGATATACACACACTCACATACATGCATGTCCATGCAGGCACATGCACGAACACTCACATGGATATACACACTCACATACATGCATGCCCATGCAGGCACATGCACAAACACTCACATGGATATACACACTCACATACATGCATGCCCATGCAGGCACATGCACAAACACTCACATGGATATACACACACTCACATACATGCATGCCCATGCAGGCACATGCACAAACACTCACATGGATATACACACACTCACATACATGCATGCCCATGCAGGCACATGCACAAACACTCACATGGATATACACACACTCACATACATGCATGCCCATGCAGGCACATGCACAAACACTCACATGGATATACACACACTCACATACATGCATGCCCATGCAGGCACATGCACAGACACTCACATGGATATACACACACTCACATACATGCATGCCCATGCAGGCACATGCACAAACACTCACATGGATATACACACACTCACATACATGCATGCCCATGCAGGCACATGCACAAACACTCACATGGATATACACACACTCACATACATGCATGCCCATGCAGGCACATGCACAAACACTCACATGGATATACACACACTCACATACATGCATGCCCATGCAGGCACATGCACAAACACTCACATGGATATACACACACTCACATACATGCATGCCCATGCAGGCACATGCACAAACACTCACATGGATATACACACACTCACATACATGCATGCCCATGCAGGCACATGCACAAACACTCACATGGATATACACACACTCACATACATGCATGCCCATGCAGGCACAATCACACAGTTACACCCACGCCCAAGCACACATGCACAAGCTCACACACGTGTATGCATACAGACACACACACACACACACACACACACACACACACACACACACACACACAGACGAGTTTTGAAGTCCTCCTACCTTCAGACGGGATGGTGTTGGGGTTACACTGCAGGTACCTCCTGGAGAAGTGGGAGAGCACCCGCTCCCTCTCCTGCGTCTCACCCATCAGAGCAAACTCCTTCAGGAAAGCTCTGGAAACAGCAACCAAGCGCTCAACAAACTATAAATATTGTGATGTCAGAAAAGAGTTGGGGTGCTGTCCACCAGGGGGCAGCGCAGGCCGTACTCACAGGTATGGCAGCAGCTGTGATTCATTGTAATCAATCCAGTTGCTGCCCATTACCTAATCACCAGGCCTAATAAAAGGCATGGGGGGTATACTACGAAGCAGGATTACTGAGTTAGCTGGATAACTGCACTGAGTAAAACCCTGAACCGACCCATATCTGGAATATGGACTGATGTAAAAAAGAGCCGTTCTGGGTTTTACTCAGTGCAGTTATCCAGCTAACTCTAATTAATTCTGCTTCGTAGTATACCCCCTGGGCCCAGTAGTTCAAAACTTTTAATCCCTATCCGATTGGATCAGATTTGGATTTTGGGTAGTTCAAAACCAAAAAACAAGATTGGGATCACTTTGATATCCGATCGGATCAGGAAATCAAATCCAAGCTTTAATCTGGATCAAATCTTCAAAACGGGTAGTTCAAAACAAAAAAATAGGATTGGGATCAGTTTTATCCAAAGAAATCTGGATTACCTTGATCCAACTGGAGGGGTGGATTTAGAGTGAATTACCAGAGCAAAATGTACAATAAAATTCATTTAAAAATATGTCTCAATATAAATAAGATGGTAAAGTCTGTAAATTGAAATAATATGCAATTTGTAGCCTTTATGGTTGATACATTTTCATTTATTTTCTGTCACATTTGCAGTGGCCTCTTGCCTACCTCTCAGAAATGTAATTTTGATTAATCAAAAAATATCTTCAACAAAATAGGCTATCATCTGTGATCAGGTGGGCCTGGATCATCAGCAGGAGCAAGGGGCTCTGGAGGACCATCGATGTCACAGAGAGGGGCACTGCGGTGGGTAGTGATATTGTGTAGCACAATACAAGCCAGTATTATGCTGCATGCTCGTTGTGGTTCTACTCGCAGATAGTTTAGGCACACAAAGCGCCTCTTCAATACCCCATTTAGGTGCTCAATGGCGCACCTTGGTCTTCCATGGGCATTGTTGTA
Source organism: Synaphobranchus kaupii (assembly GCA_029718625.1). Lineage (NCBI taxonomy): Eukaryota > Metazoa > Chordata > Actinopteri > Anguilliformes > Synaphobranchidae > Synaphobranchus > Synaphobranchus kaupii. Next base: position 41,225,393 of record CM056380.1, read on the forward strand.
GTGCATCTGTGAGGGAGTGTTGGCCGTGGAACTGAAACCAGACTTTGGATCGCCTTGATGATGCTGCTGCTCTGCAGCTGCCTTTTAATGAAGAGGATCCCTGAACTTATTATTGTTGTAACCCTATTTGATTCCTTATAATTCCATTATGATTTTAAGCAAGTGTTATCTACTTTGAAAATATAATTAATCATTATATCCTTAATAAATGGCTCTAAATTGCTATACTGTCTGTCTTCTTATGTTGTTCTTCATATCCAATAGGTGGAGATAGGTAGGATTTAAGCACTGATATTCAGGATCTGGTCATCTTGAAAAGCCTGAATCTGGATCAGGGTGATCCTATCCTGAGATCCTATCAGGCTGAGTTATCTGATCCTGGATCACAAAATATGGGATTTCTAAATCTGATCCAATCAGACAAGTATTAAAAGTTTTGAACTACTGGGCCCTGGTTCTCAGGCCTAGAGAGGAGGACTATTTTCTTCATGACTGTGGTGATGGTGGTGATGGTGGCTGGTATTTTCTTTTGTGGTTTTTTGCTTGCCTTGTTGCTGTGGAGTTTTGGTTCTTGTTTCTCATTTACTGGTTTTGATAAGCATTTTCTGTTTTAGAGCTGAGGATTAATAAAACGCAGCAAGTAAATTATCCGTTTAGTCAAGTCTCTGTCTGTTCACCATGTGATGCCATCCCCAGCCCTATCACAATACCCTTTCACTATACACAGTGAGAAGATGGCCCGAGATATAGCAGGATTCGCTCTCTCTTCTCTCTGAACCATGCACTCCATCATAATTCCCTGTACTGGAGTGTAAGATGAACCACACACAAAAAGGTCCACAGTGTGAGCATCTGACTGGTCGCATTATTATACAGGGGTATGAAATAACTAGCATTAGCATCCAAGCACTTACCTTAGTGCCTGATCCAAGGACAGTCCAGAGAAGTTGAAAAACCGCAGGTATTCCTCTGCCACCATGCGGCTGAAGTCATTGCTGTAGACAGACAGACAAACATATGAGGAACTCAGAGACATCCAGCAGCTGGAATTTCTGTGGTACAGTACATCTCCAACATTCACCATGTTCTTCTCTTTCCCCATCATCAAACATGACCAACACCAGCAGGCGGGGGGGAGGTACAGGTTCTGTGACACTCACTTCTTGCTCAGGTTCCTGGCTACGTCCGACTTTTTGAAGCCGTCGAGGTTGAAGAGCCTCTTGGCCAGTCGCTTGGCTGCGTCCAGGTCTGCCTTGTTGCCGTTGCTGAGGGTGTCTGTGCTGCCCAGCCGGTCACTGATGTCCGGCTCTATCTCTGAATCAGTGGCCCGCCGGGGGGGCTTCTCCCTGCACACAGAGAGGAGAGGGGGGGGGGGGGGGGGGGGGGGGGCAGGGGGTCAGAGAAAGAAAGATATGGACCGTGTTGCATTAGCCTTTAGGCACCTGGCGTGAGGGCGGCCGTCAGAGGGGGACAACCAGGTACGTTGTTCCGGGGCCTGGAGGGGGCCCTTGTGGTAAATATTATTGTCCCGGGTCTGGGAATAATATAATAACATAATTCTGTCCTGTGCCCGGGAATTTCACCCGGCAGCCCTGCCTGGGGTGGCAGTGTAACGTGATGGTCAGAGAACTCTTATAACTCAGAGGTTGCAGGTTCTATTCACAGGTGGGGCACAGCTGTTGTGCCCTTGAGCAAGGAATGCAGCCCAAGCTGCTTCAGTAAAGTAGCCAGCTGTATAAATGCATGTAAAAAAAAAAGTGCAACTCACTCTGGATCAGAGCAACTTCTAAATTCAGATGCTAACTGTTAACATACTGAGCTGGGGAGAGACAATCTGAAACAGAAGGTGTAATTTGGCTGCTGAAAGAGGCGTTAACCTAACCTTTGTATTACAGTAATCAGAGTTATGCTGACTTCAGAGAAGATACCCAGCCATTTTTAAATGCTAATGCAACACTAGGCACTGCACCCACAACCTTTCTGATGTCAACAACAAGAGACTAGTCACAAATACACGGAGGCAGTCCTGCTAAAATACAGCAGGCGTTTTTCCCACCCCCGAACTGTCAAAGCACTCCCTCGCTGTCGCACGAAAAACGAATGAGGACCAAATGTTCTCCTCTCTTGGTCTGTGCGTTGGGTTCCCCAGCGACAGAGGCTAAGCCTTCGGTTCCTCTCCCAAGTTATTTTTAACGGTGCTTGGCTGTAAACATTCCCGTTTGGGACACAAACAAAGAGGCTCCCTAGCGGAGCCGTTTCTATTCCCGGCCGGGATAAGAGCTGTACGTTAGAGCTGTTAATTAGCTTTCTTTCAAATCATGCTATCTTTCTGCAACTTCAAAGGAGCGGCATGCCAGATATTTTTTAATCTTCCCTCGTCTCTCTCTCTCTCTCTCTCTCCTTAAACCTCCATTCTTCTTTACAGAAGTTCAGAAGAGCAGCCCCCTCTCTGTGTTAGTTAAAATCAAAGTGCTTTGCGGCATGTGTATCCACCAAGGAATGGCTCATTCTGTCAAGACGCCTTATCAGAGGAGAATTAATCCTCCGTTAATAAGAATTACTCAGACTGCTATCAAAAAGACATCATTGCATATTAGACACACAATCCACAGTAGTGTCCCAAAAACATTCAGGTGGTTGCCAGTGTGGATTTTGGCTACTTCAAGTTGAAGAGGTTCTGTTCAGTGGTCTTTCACCAACATGCAGCTGCTAGGTCAGTCATCTTCGCACTGAGTACACGATAAAATCCATATTTTGCCACGCCGTTTGTAATAGCAACAGTGCGGTCTCATGCAGTAACAGTATTCAACTAAAGCAAGAACAAAAGGCAATTATGTATCTGGTATGTATGGTTCTGCATTACAGCATGAGGAAGAGCATTCCCTACAGTCGAAGAGAGAAAGAGAAGCATGTTTCTTTTTAAAATTCTGACAGGGATCCAGACGGAGGAAGGGTCCCGTGAGGGAGAGACAGAGAGCGGAACTTTTTCCAGTCTTTCCCAGACCGTCCAATCTTTTCCTTTATGGCAGCGCTGCGTGGGCGGACGCAGAGGGCAAAGTGAACTTCCCTACCTGGTCAGTGGCACGTTCCTGTGGGCGCGTGCCCCCCTCGCGTTCGTTTTCAGGGTTCCTCCTACATCAAAACTCCCAGAATGTTTTAAATCCCAAGAACAGAAGAACGACATGCTGGAAAACCGCAACGCTCCCCTCCCCGGTCTGTGCGCTTGGTCCGTCCCAGAGGCCTTGCAATGGCCCCTTCCCAGCAGGATGGTCCACCACAAAAGAGGAGGGAGGCGGAGGGGGGGGGGGGGGGGGGGGCTATTTTGTTTATTTTTGAAACAATGGGTTCATGATCCACTCCACAAAAAAAGAAAAGAGACTTGCAGACTTTCTGGCGCATTCTCCAGGACGTGGAGTGAGGCAGCACGCAGAAGCAGACACAGGCCCATTGGAGAGCCTCAATGAGCCTTTTCAACACAGTTAAAGAGCGACTCTGTTTAAAACCATTTACTGTTCCCTAAGGACAGCGGTTAGGCTTTTATTTTCAAAATATTATACACAGGTCACCTCAAATTACAAAAAAAAACATGTATGTATACACATACACACCTCTCACGCACACTTGTACACATACACAAAAGCACAAACATACTGCATACACACATATGCACACACTCACAAGCTCACAGACACAGACACTCACTCATGCGGAAGCATATTCAAGCACTAAAGAACACCGACACTGGGGCTCACATGTAAACACACACCCACACACAC
>CM056380.1:41234168-41246188 GCA_029718625.1 Synaphobranchus kaupii
GTCCAGGCTGCTGTAGGATGTGCCCTTGGCCCGGTGAGACTCCATTATGCTCTCAAAATGGCGGCTAAAGGTGTCCAGGCCGTCCTCCGACGTCCTCCGGGGGCTGGGGACCGCAATGGGGGACTTGAGGGCCCCGTGGCAGTCTGACAGGCTGTCCAAAGGCCTGGGGGGGGGGGCAGAGCAGTGTGAGTCACCCCACAACCCCAACAGTAACCCCTAATACTTCAGTCCTAATGCTGCAACAATGTCTGCTGGTATTCTGTATATTACAGCACTTATGTGATTAAGTGCAAATTTTTTAGCTAAAGAGTCCACACTCAGGGCCTTAATTGGCTGCTCATTGAAAGAAAACCACAAATACCTGCAGACACTGTGGCCCCCCAGGATTTCGGTTTGACAACCCTGAGCTACAGTGTAAGTCTGATTCAAAAGTCTGTTAAAATGTCTGCTAAATTTACATTTCCACACAACACTTGGGTTACGTAACTCGAAAATCTAACCCAGATAGACAAACTTTTATAAACAGTGAGCTGAGTGCATTTGCTTTGATCGCAGCAAAAATCTAAGATAAGCAAACGCATCTGCGCATGGCTTTAGAACCAACTGAGAGGAAAAGAGGTTTCACTTGGTTGGCTGACGTCGGTTTGTTAGTCTTCTGTAAACAGACACCGTGGAGCAAATGTACATTTTTCAGTCCTTTGCGGTTAATAACTTTCTAAGTCAAACCTTATATAAACATTGCATGGAATAAAGACTATCATGAGGTCATAATGAATCCCTGTGCATATTAATCTATCATATCCAGCAAGTGATTGGTTTCATGTGTTTCTCCAGACCCATTACAACCCTTCCTATAGCCCACAAGTGGGTCCCTGTCCTAATTACAGCAAGTGCTGAGAGCCTATGGGGGCCCTATCTTACACCCGGCGCAAAGCGGCGTTAACGCAAACGCAAGTGTCTTTGCTATCTTACACCCGGCGCTAGGTCCATAATAACGTCTAACGCCTACGCCGTCAAAATAGCATTGCGCATTAACTAGTCTTGCGCCATCATTAGTGAACTGGGCGTGTTGGTCTAAAGATGAGGAGTGGCCGGGATTCTTTTTGGCGTATTGCTATCTTGAGCCAGCAGAAAGCGCTTGCGCTAGAACCACCACAAACCTGGTCTAAAGTCATGTCGCAGTTGTTTACATGCTATTTTAACGGCGCATATAAGTGCGTCTACATAGGCGTGTGCACAACGCGCATACCCTCCTGCCTGTTACACACAGGGGCGTGCACAGGCATGACTAAAATATCTAGATCACAATGTGAAATATTATTATTGTGTAGGCTATATCAAAAATGCATAATAATAAAAGGTTCCATAGGTCCACATACCTTTCCCTCAGCGAAGGGAAACAATGCCACATTACATTGCTCTCAGCCCACTCCATCAACATCCAGGCGATGTGCGATGGTACGGGACAATGGCTATCCATTAAAAAGGAGCTGATAACACCTATAGCTATCAAGCCTAATGCGCGAATTGTCTTTGCACCTAATGCGTGAATTGTCATTCAATGGAAAACTCGCGCACGGCAATAGACGGACATTTAAGTTCTGAAAATGCGCTTCAGATGTCATTACAATACAGCTCTGTTTATCTATGAATACAGCCTGTAAGTAAATAGAATGGTTTGTGACTGAAAAAAGTTCAAAACCTTGTCCAGTGAATATTGCATTTATTGTTTTTCAAATGCATAAGGTTTTTCTCGATAGCCTATGGTTAAAAAACGGAGATGTCACCATGTTAACTAAATTGTAACCTTAGCTATTCTTCGTCCTTCATATTTTTTTAAATGACAGTGACCAGGTTTCCATACTCTCACCGTTTAAAACCCAGCTGATTTCACCCGTTATTCCTTAACTGAACAAAACGATTTTAAAGAGAACTAAGCGTCTAATTAGAAACTAAAACAAATTTGCAGCACGTTACACAATTAATTCACAATTAATTTTAATGCCATTCTCTGCACGTTTAACGGTCTTCCTGGGAAAGTGGATTGTTTTAAAGGATTACGCTACGAGTAAAACAGGTTGGTCACATTTCCATAAACAGGACATTATTAAACAAGGGGAAATATGCGTGAACTTATGGGTTGCGAACCTGACAGCTTTATTGTAGGCTATTTAGTGTCATCATTAAGGCAAAATAACGGTATGTATGTTATTAATCAACATTAGCCTACTATGCAGGTAGCCTAATGAACTTTTAAGAACAGCCTCTTGGAATTGATGTTTGACACTTTCATTGCATAATCAAACGAAATTCGCTGAACAAGCAGGCTAATTTGGCGTTTTCTAAGGTGAGACTGAAGCCATTGATAGCTTATTCTCAGCTGTTGCAGGTCCTTTTAACGAAATTTAACCGCACATATTTTGTAAAATAACAGCCCTGTCTGGAATTACCGGGAACTCATAGGCTAATGGTTAGGCGAATAATATTGATCATACTCCATTTAGCCTATTCCTTGATCACACTAAACACGCACGAGCATGTCTGTTTCGCCATCATAAGCAATCCGCCAAGGTGGAAAAGCAGGCTTTTAAAGGGAATGGGATATGACATTTTGATTGGTTTATTGAATGTCACGCCCAAGACACACCTATAATTAATGAAGCGACTAGGTTCAGCCCAGTTGCGCCATGCGCCATGCTTAGCGCCAAAAAAACACGCCGTTAAAATAGCAAAAGTTGACTTGGACACGCCCTAAATGGACTTAGCGCCATGCGCTTAGACTAAGCGCCAAGATCGCCAAGATAGGGCCCTGGGTATTATAAAATAGGGCTAAGATGGCTGTGATGTCACCTTAATACCATAATAAACAGGAAAAAGCTCCACCAATCACATAGTGCAGTATGTTGCTAACAACCAATAGAATTACAGCAGCAGTGAACGGTGGATACCTTCTGGCTACTTTGTGCACAGATCAGGGTATGAAATTAACACCAGCCACCAGGCAAATGCTGGTAAAAGTTTGATTGCAGCTGGTAAGATTTCGGCAGGTAAACAACCAGATTGTGCTATATTGTAAAAGGTAACGTGGCTGGGAAAATGTTGACAATGGCTGATGATTTTTAGAATGCACAAGCTACTCTGGTGTTAATGTTAATTTCATACCCTGCCACAGATTGTGGAAGCATGGCCAGAAAGTATCCACCAGTCACCTAGTGATGTTCTATTAGTTAGTAACAACACACCCCATTATTGGCGGACCTCCTCTCTGTTTTCAATGAGTAAAGTGACATCATGGCTATCTTATCAATGGGTGCATCCCAATACTCAAAAAATGCACCCTCCTTTCCTCCACCACCACCTCCTCTCCTCCGTGCCCCGGAAACAGATCTTTATGTTTTAATCTAATTTAGCTGATTACATCTTAATTAAGCATTAATGGTTACATATTAATTAATGTCTCGATGCAAACCGCAATGTCAGGTACATTGTATACTGTACATGGAAATACTTGTACTCGAAACGTTCAGGCAGTTTTGCATACTTCCGGGTAGGAGAGAAGTGGTAGTGGGGGAGTGGAGAAAGGGAGGAGGGGACTGAAGAATATTGGGACGCAGCCCCTATTTTACTGTCCCTTGGAATTACCAGGAAGTAACCAGAGAGTATCCACAAATCACCAGCAGCGTTGTTTGATTGGTCCTAAAGAACCTACGCATTGATTGGTGGAGCTCCTCCCTGTTTCTATTATCCCTGGGTGCTGGTCGCTAACCTCTTTAGCAGCAGGCTGAAGACCGCATCCTCCTCCTGGGTGGCATGCTGCCTCTTCTTGTCCCCCTGCATCCTAACGCTGGCCCAGCTCACCACCTCCTCCTCCTCTTCCTCTTCCTCCTCCAGCTCCTCATCCTCGCCGTCAGTGCGGACGTAGAGCGCGCCCCCCAGGGGGGCTGCTGCCAGTGCCCGAGGTGCCCATCACGCTCCGGTTGCTGCCGAAGGCCGAGTCAGCGTCCTCCTGTTCCGCCAGCACCTCATCGATGTTGGTCTCGCGGTAGCACCGCAGCGGCACGGCGTCCAGGTCCGTCTCCGAGTACTTGATGGTTCGGCGGATGATGCCGGTCTTGGGCGACGCCCCCACTGCCGCAGGGGGCGGGGTCATAAGATCCACCTCCACATGTTGCACGTTGTGACTGGCCAGGCTCTGCCCCGCCTCCCGCCGGCCCTCCTCCTGACCGAGGAGCTCCAGGGGCAGGGAGCTGGGTGGCGTGGGGGTCGGGGACTCGCTGGAGGTGCCACTAGGTGGTGCTGTGGACGCATCTGGAAAATCTTTAAAAAATCCCAAAAAAAAAAAAGAATATTCCTTGCTGTTTATCATTAATTAGTCAAGCAGGGCGCTATATCACAAAGCAGGATTACTGAATTAGCTGGATATCTGCACCGGGTAAAACCCAGAACAGAACTCTCCCAAATCTGGAACATGGACTAAAGTGTAAAGAGCTGTTCCGGGTTTTACTCAGTGCAGTTATCCAGCTAACTCAGTAATCCTGCTTCGTGAAATACCCCCCTGGTTAGGCTGTTTGTTTAGATCTTACAAGCCTCAACAGTCTAATGATTCCCTTTATTTAAAAACTATAAGCTGTGAAATAAAAAGGGCAAAATGAGCAGAAATATTAAGTAACTGTACAGGAGGTTTGAGCACTGCCCTCTCAGCATGTTCCCTGCTGGGTCCAGCCAGTGTCCCTGACTCAGACAGGTCCCGTGTCACTGCCTGATGTCAAACTATGGCCGTTCCTACCCTGCAGGTAATTGGATTTCAGTTGTATTGTAAAGCCGGCGCTTTGTTTTGGAGACGAGGCAGGTGAGAGAGGTACAGGTAGTGAGGGAAAAAGGGCCAGACCGGTGTGGGATGGTGTCTGGTTTGCCTGGAGGGGGGGTGGGGTGTCTGTTTACCACACCTTTAGTGGCCAAGTTGGCATCGTCTTCAGATGGCGAGCCGAACAGGAACTCCCACTTGGCACGGGCAATCCTCTGGGAGTGTAGGGAAGGTCCCAACGAAGAGCCACTGTCTGACTGAGAGAGAGACACACACACACACACACACACAGTAGTGTGAGCCATGCAGACACACACACACACACACACACACACACACAGTAGTGTGAGCCACAACACAACAGTGTGAGCCATGCAGACACACACACACACACACACACACACACACACACACACACACACACACACACACACACACACAGGGCCCACAGAGAACAGGGCCTTTCTTTACAACCATCTGCACCTGAGCATTTCCTTTGAAATCCCATCCAAATTAACCTCTACCCCCTGCCCCAACCACCCCTCTAAACCCCTTCACCCCCATATGAACACCTCAACCTCCTGCCCCAACCACCCCTCTAAACCCCTTCACCCCCATATGAACACCTCTACCCCCTGCCCCAACCACCCCTCTAAACCCCTTCACCCCCATATGAACACCTCTACCCCCTGCCCCAACCACCCCTCTAAACCCCTTCACCCCCATATGAACACCTCTACCTCCTGCCCCAACCACCCCTCTAAACCCCTTCACCCCCATATGAACACCTCCACCCCCTGCCCCAACCACCCCTCTAAACCCCTTCACCCCCATATGAACACCTCAACCTCCTGCCCCAACCACACCTCTAAACCCCTTCACCCCCATATGAACACCTCTACCCCCTGCCCCAACCACACCTCTAAACCCCTTCACCCCCATATGAACACCTCAACCTCCTGCCCCAACCACACCTCTAAACCCCTTCACCCCCATATGAACACCTCAACCTCCTGCCCCAACCACCCCTCAAAACCCCTTCACCCCCATATGAACACCTCAACCCCCTGCCCCAACCACCCCTCTAAACCCCTTCACCCCCATATGAACACCTCTACCCCCTGCCCCAACCACCCCTCTAAACCCCTTCACCCTATATGAACACCTCTACCCCCTGCCCCAACCACCCCTCTAAACCCCTTCACCCCTATATGAACACCTCTACCCCCTGCCCCAACCACCCCTCTAAACCCCTTCACCCCCATATGAACACCTCAACCTCCTGCCCCAACCACCCCTCTAAACCCCTTCACCCCTATATGAACACCTCAACCCCCTGCCCCAACCACCCTCTAAACCCCTTCACCCCCATATGAACACCTCAACCCCCTGCCCCAACTACCCCTCTAAACCCCTTCACCCCCATATGAACACCTCAACCTCCTGCCCCAACCACACCTCTAAACCCCTTCACCCCTATATGAACACCTCTACCCCCTGCCCCAACCACCCCTCTAAACCCCTTCACCCCCATATTAACACCTCCACCTCCTGCCCCAATCACCCCTGTAAAACCCTCCAACCGCATATTAACACCTCCACCTCCTGCCCCAATCACCCCTGTAAAACCCTCCAACCGCATATTAACCTCTACCAACCCTGACCAACACGCCAATCAACCACTGAACTCACATTTAGATGACGTTCAACTCTAAATGAGTGCATAGATAGCAAGCCGTTCAGTCCCTTTACTGTCATATTAATATGTATTACAAATATAACACATCACAGTAATGTTGTGTCTCGTTAGTGATGTGATGCAGTTCCCCTGTCCGAACGCAGCTTGTCGCGTTGTGCAGTTTGTCAACGTGACATTTTCTGAGAAGCTCGATTTCGGAAAGACACGTCTGAAGTCTTTTTGGGGGGGGGGGGGGGGGGGGTTCTCTCCTCTTGCTAACTGGAGGTGCTTGTGTTACAGGACGAATGCTACACACACACAGACATGCAGTAAATATCAACAAACAAGCCTTTCTGGGTTATGGTGCAGAATAGAATGGCAAGAAATCTAAAACAGAAAAGTGTGTCTACTTTCACCAATATGTCCGATATTTATACATATACATTTATACATATAGTATTTTTGCTCTCGCGTGTGAGGAATTACACTTGAAACACATTATTGAATGCAGTAAGTGTGCTTGTCTAAAACCATTCCTGATACTAGTACAGTATAACAATAGTATATATAATGAATCCCTTTGTATATGAAAGTACACACACGCGCGCACCACACACACACACACACACACACTCAAACACACGTGCGTGCACACACACATACACACACACCTGTATTCCAGAGGTAGCCTGTCCTGTGTCGCTGCTCTTTTGGCTGGACTGGCTGGACTCGGGGGAGATGCAGTCCCTGTCCATCTGGCTCCCGTCTGTGAGGCTGCCGGTGACTCCGCTGGAACTTTGGGAGGACCCCTGCGCCCCGCTCTGATCCCCCTCGAGGTGCACCACGCCCTCCACGTACGATGGCGCCTCCTGCTGCAGCTCCAGAGCCACAGGCCCCAGCAGAGCCACCTCCCTCCTCTGCTGCTCCGCCCACTTGGACAGCGTCACCGGTGAGGCTCCGCCCACGTACCGGTCGTCCTGGCGACCAGCCCTCGGACTGTGCCCCCCCGTGGCCGGCAGGCCCCCCCGACTGCTGCCGGGACGTCCAGCTGACCGGCGCCTCCGTGCCGAGAACCCCCCCGTACGGTCCCATGTAGAACCTGCGCCCTGCCTCGGGGCTGTCCCGTGCCCCTCTCTCGTACCTGGGCTCGTGCCTCCGCTCCAGGCTGGGCGACCGGCTGCCCCCTGTGTACTGAGGGGGCTGGTGGCGGTGAGGGGTGGGGCTGTCGGCCTGCGGGAGCTCCGCTCTCTGCTGCCGGGGGTCCCTGATGGGGGAGGGGTTGGGGTCGTCGGGGTGCGGCCCCGCCCGAAAGAGCCGGGCAGGGAGGGCAGGGGAGGCGCTGCCGGGGGGGTGTGGGGGGACAGGGATGTTCATCAGGGCGTGGGGCGGCACGGGGGAGCCCCGTCCCGGGCTGGGGGAGAGCGACGGGGCGTCCCGAGAGAGGTAACCCATCCTGGGGCTCTCCGATCGGGCCGTGTCAGCTGAGGGGGTGGGGGACGGGCTCGTCCTGGCTTCCATAAAGAGGCTGGACAGTTTACTGGCTTCCTCGGCCAGCCTACGGGCCACTTCGGGGCTGTTGGCCGGGGAGGCGCTCTTCCTGCTGCTCAGCTGGTTCATGGAGTCGCCCGGCCTGTAGGGGGTGCCCCCCCCCAGGTTGAAGTTGACCCTGTGGGCCGAGCGTGGGCTGCTGTGGCTGTCGACGGGGGGTCCGCGGGAATGAGGCGGGGGGGGGTGGGCTGGGACCGGGCCCTAGAGGAGGGCGAGCCGGGCTGGGCAGAGGGCCGGGCGTGCGCAGAGAGGTGGTCACTGGCAGGACTCCTGGGCAGCCCGCTGGAGGCCCGGTTCCGATCCGGTTCCATCAGGCGCGTGTTGGGGAGGGTACAGGCGCTGCGGCTCAGGACAGGGCTCCCGGCCCAGGACTGGCAGCGGGGCTCGGGGTGGTGGAGGACGGCGAGACCGTCCGACCCGTTGGTGGCCTTGCGGTGGACCTGGGGTGAGCCGAAGTCCTCCAGCGCCCTCTGGGTGGCGGCCCGGGCGATGGAGTCCAGGGTGGCCCGGCGGAGGTTAGGGGAGCCCATCTGCGGGGGCCCGGGGGAGGGGCAGCACAGTTTGGGGCTGGAGCTGCGGGACGAGTCGGCGCTGTTCAGCCACACGGGGTCGCTCAGCCTCTTGCGGTAGTGATTGGGGACAGGCTCAGGACTCTCCTGCAGGGCCTGGCTGAAGGGGTTCTGGGGCCCGGCGCCGTCCACGGGCTTGATGCTGGACTTCTCAATGTAGCTGAAGGTGACGACGGACCGCCTGCCGTGTCCCACCGGGGCTCTGCGGCCCCCAGTCGGCGTGGGAGGGGCCGTGGTTCTCCCTGGGGGCGTGGAGGACCGAGAGCCCCGCCCCGGGACGGCCTCGCACTCCGAGGGGTGTGGCCGTGTGTCCCCGCCCCTACCATCAAGCCCGGGCTGCAGGACAGAGAGCAACTGGCCAATCCCTTCGCAGGGCAGGCTCTGCCTGTGGTGGGCGGGCCGCTGGGCGGGGTGCCTGGGGGCAGATTTGGCAGGACTGACGCCCGGGCCTCCACTGTCCCGCCTCCGTGCGGGTTCTAGGGCCGTGGCGGGCCTGCACTCCATCAGGACCTTGTCCCCCGGCAGCGCGGGTGGGTCAATCCCCTGCACCTCCACGGGACCTTTCCCCTCCTCCTCCTCCTCCTCCGGAACAGACCGCACCTCCACATACAGGTGCAGGATTTTACCTGCCTGGGACATGACCTCAGCGGGGGGGCCGAGGGGGGGGCCTAGCCCTGCCCTTCAGCTTTCCCCCTCTCTCCTCCCTTGACCTGTGGAGTGCTTCCTTTTTTGAGGGTTGGTTCTTTAGTTTCGTGTTTTTCCCGGGGCGTCCTGGCCCCCCTCCTTACCCCGCGATGCTCCGGTGGCAGTCAGTGGGCCTGCGGTTCCTCCCCAATGGCCTGCACTTCCTCATCCTGCCTGTAAGAGGCACAAGCACCTACACATCAGCACTAGCACACAGGATCCCCCAGCAGCCCCCAGCTCTTTATAATCACCCTGCTTAACTATCTTATTTCCCTGAGCTCTTAGTTTTGGGGTTGGAAGGATGGAAGGATGGTAGTAGGATGTATAATTAATGTCTTTATGTAACAAATGTAACTGCTTTTATTGTTAGCGGAGCCTGTTTTTCATTACTCTTGATTGTGTAACTTAGATTAATGCTCATTAGGGTAGTTTGCTGTCAATCGAATCTTAGGAGTAGCTTTTCCCCCTCTAGGGAACTGCTGCATTTAATCCCTTGCACCTGTGTTTGCTTTGTATGTTTCTCTGGATAATCACATCTCATAAATACCTGTAGTAATAATAATAATAATAATAATAATAATAATAATAATAATAATAATAATAATAATAATATAATAATAATAATAGCACAATCACAATGGAATTAGCTTCAGCTGAAATAATGAATAATTCTCATGATCAGAAGAGCAAACGTGTAGAGTTTAGCTTAATCTACTAAATCTAGAAAATCCACAGAAAACAGTAGAAATACAAACAGGCACAGTGTAATCAATAGCACTGGGATTCTCCATTTCCCAGCCTCCCCCGTGGAGTTCAACAGTGTCAAGCTGTATCTTGGGTCTTACAGTTGTGCAACTACAATTGTATGAAACCATATGAAATGTGAAATAAGCTGTTATATAAAAACCCTGATTCACATCTGATGGCATGCTAGAACATTCCAAGCCTCAGCTACATGAAAAGCCCTCATTTGTTTGATAGTCACTTGACTACCACGTTAGCTTTGGCAGGACACTTGTGAGTCCATTCCCCTCCACTTGTGTGAGAAAATGATATTCAAGACTTAAACACTTATGCTACAGCCCACATTTGCATAAAAAGCAATGGTCAAACACCGAACAGAGAGATAACCCGTTTCAAACTAATGTATGCAGTATTTAGGATTCCACTCTGCCCTCTGTGATTCTAAGCAAACTTAGATGTTCGGTAAAATTATTGATGTGTTGATTGATTAATTATCAAATTAAATCAAAGTACAGCAGAATCACATATATTCCTGGAGGCATGTATTATAATAGCAGCACTTTAAATGACTGAGGATAACATGATACAGCCATGAAATGTATTCCCATTGTTTCCTTTCAGTCAACCAGAACTGACAAGAATGCTTGAGAACATTACACAAATGTGCCGTATAAGCATGGAATAAATAAAACACATGAAAATATATGTATTGTGTGTGAATGTATGCATGTGTTTCTGTGTGTGCACCGTGTGTGTGTGTGTGTGTGTGGGGGGGGGGGGGGGGGGTAGAGTAAAGGAACACACAGGGAAGGGATTAAGGATTAGCTTCTGGTTTATCTGTGATAAAGCTGTTTATTCCTCTCTGTCTGTCATCACACTGCAAACGTACTATGCTCCTACAACACACTACACTGTACTTATAATACACTACAACGAAACACTCCAATGTACAGACACCTGAACACACTAATGTACAGACTACAGACCACTGAACACACTAATGTACAGACCACTGAACACACTAATGTACAGACTACAGACCATTGAACACACTAATGTACAGACTACAGACCCCTGAACACACTAATGTACAGACTCACAGACCACTGAACACACTAATGTACAGACCACTGAACACACTAATGTACAGACTACAGACCCCTGAACACACTAATGTACAGACCACTGAACACACTAATGTACAGACTACAGACCCCTGAACACACTAATGTACAGACTACAGACCACTGAACACTCTAATGTCCAGACCACTGGACTCACTCTAATGTACAGACCACTGAACATACACAGGATGCTTATGGAACTGAAGAGTATTGAAGCACTGTATAATCGCTACACACCCATTACTTTTTAAAGAAACCAATACCACCGTTTCCATAGTTGATGTAGTAAACACATAGAAATATCTAAGAATAAAATGATCATGCAAAATAGCATCCGTTTCCATGGTGACTTTTTCCTGATCTGGGAGCTCAGGCTGTGTTGCCGTGGAAGACGTCAGGAGCCTAATGTGCGTCATTCTAATTATAAAAGCCACCTTGGTCACTTCCATGCTTAAACAGTCGGCTACCAGGTAGGAATTATCCCTGCTTGACATCACCACTTCCTGCAGTTTCTCCTGTTCAAGGAGCGCTGATTTTAAATGACACAGATACAGATAATGGCCTTCCCTACGCCCAGCCAACCTGACCGCTGACCTCTGACCCCTGACCTAGAGCTGCCGGGGACCCCAGCCATGGTGGCCTAGGTTGGGAGAGGTGGATTGCGCAACGCTAGACTGCGCCTGGTCCTTGGCGTGCTGAGGGAGCCGCACAGCGCCATCGCCGACAGACAGTGGCTCCGTACAATTAGCGCGGATTAAGCGGTTTTATTTTCCCCAGACGAAGGCATTTTGGCAGAAAGCATTAGACGGGATGAAAGCCTCTGTCTATACAAACAGAAAGTGCCGCTTTATCGTGCCTCGGAATGCCGG